>JAJIBD010002440.1:0-48433 GCA_021461705.1 Cryptotis parvus | reverse complement strand
GGCCTAGGTGAGGTGCAGGGATGGATTACTAAGGACATTTAACACTCCCTGCTTTCCCATAACAATGGGAGGAAGGTCTGAGTTGCAGGGGTATAAACTAGCCGGTTTTCACTCTCCTGTGCTTCTTTGGGGGCTGTTGCTCGCTGTGAGCAGTCGCCCTGCTTGGAAGTTTTCTTCTCCTTTCACAAAGCTTTTACACGTGGTGGTCGCCATCTTGGCCTACACGTGGCTGGGGTTCTAGCCTGGAATCCTAAGCATTGGGTTTTTCCTTTTGCTGATTTGTATGCCTGAACCTGTGATAACTAAAGCCTTTTAAAAACTGCACGGATTCCTGAGTGTTCATCCATTCCTCACCAGCCTCGGAGGTAGAGGGGAACTCTCTTCCCGGCACTGACGGGGACCCCGGCAGAGCGCCCGACATTTGGCGCCCCTGGCGTTGGCACCACGAACACCGTCTGGTCTAATTATCATCGGACAGAGATCATCTGCCTCCGAACCGTGAGGTAAAATGATGGATATCTCATGGTATAGATACATTGTATCTTTTATTGGCTCAGAACCATACGTAGCCCAGTCTATAAAGTTCCTTTCTGAGAACTACTCTATCTTTTCACAAATCATCTGGGTCTTTGCGATTTTTAAACTGTACCTTTGTGTAAGGACAATGTTTAATAGAGAGAGGGAAGAAAGTAATAAATTGAATGCAATCTTAAGGGACGAGGTTTACTCAGCGATTAAAGAAATAAGTGAGGATCATAAAACTACAGGTAGACTGGTCTTAAAGCTTGAGGACAGAATTATTAAACAGAGTTTAAAATTTTGAAAAAAAATTAGAAAAACAGGAAAGTAAAATTATTAAACAGGTTTTAAAATTTGAGGAAAAAAATTAGAAGAACAGGATTTAAAATTCAAAAAAGAAGAACAGGATTTGAAATTCAAAGAAAAATTAGAAGAACAGGATTTAAAATTCAAAAGAAAAAATTAGAAGAACAGGATTTAAAATTCAAAGAAAAAAATAGAAGAGCAGGATGTAAAATTCAAAGAAAAATTAGAAGAACAGGAAAGTAAAATTATTAAACAGGATTTAAAATTTGAAGTAAAGTTTGAAGAGCAGAAGAAGGATATCGATAAAATCAGCATTATCTTAGAGGAAGAAATTGACAAACAGAGAGATAGAGATAGATGGACAGAAAGAGGAGGTTTGGAAGTTACACATAAGATTGAAAGAACAAAAGGAAGAAACATATAGGAAACTTGAAAACTTAAACCAAGAAATGGATGTGTTACGCAGGGAGATTTCTGATTTCATAACTTATCAATCAGGACCTAGCGCATACCCAATACTGAGGCGTGAACCAACTAAAAAGCCGTTCACAAACACGCCCCAAAGAAGTAGACTTGAAAAAGGTGTATACATTCCCAGCAAAAAAAATCTAAAAAGAATTCTAATGTGGCTGATAACTTAGAGGAGGAACAGGAAAACCCAGAGGAGGCAAATTCCCAAGCTGAAAATCTCCCCAGAGTTAATACCCTCAATGGGGTAGATGTTCCTCTGCCAGATACTACAAGCTCTGATGAGGAAGAACGGGAGGAACAAATTAGCTCGAATCAAAGAGCAAAGCGCAGCAATCTTTCTCATGACCAATCTAAAGATAAAGTAAAACCGATTCATGAAGACTTAAAAATTGGAGGCAATAACCCCCGTTTAGGAAGGCTTGCGACAGGTTTGGAATATCAAGTCCTTATACTTTAAAATATTTAGCTGATTGGAGCGAAAATAGTCAGTGGGTATTGGCAGACTTTGAAATGGTAGCCCATACTTGTCTAAACAAATCACAATACATGCAATGGCAAATGTGGTATGCAGATGGGGTTAACCGAATATTGACACTTTAAGAGAAAAGGAATCAGGCCATACTATAACTTTTGCCATGCTAAAAGGTGAAGGTGAATGGAAAAAAGAAAGCAAAACAAGCGACATTACCTGAACCTATTTTAAAATTTGTTCGGGAGACAGCATTAAAAGCGTGGGAAAGAGTAGGTTCCGACCCAGAATTTCTAGGTAGCTATACTAAAATTTACCAGGGTCGTGATGAACCATACTTTGATTTTGTTGGGAGATTATGTGAAACAATCCAAAGACAGGTTCAAGACCCAACCACTCAAGAAATCCTAAAACGAAACTTAGCATATGGAGAATGCTAATCAAAATGTCGAGCATTACTATATAGTATTAAGGAAAAGGATGACCTCATGGGGTATCTAAAGGCCTGTAGAAATGTCGGTTTAACCTCCCATAAAACACAGGATGATATAGAGGCTTATCCCATACAGCAGGAGGATCAGGAGAGAGATGAAATGTCAAACAGCTTTAGGGGGAGAGACAATAAACTTCAAAGGATAAACAATAATCGGAGAAACTATTCTAATAATCGCAACTCCACCACTCGGAGGGCCCCACCTGGACCATGCCCAAGGTGCAGAAAAGGAAAACATTGGGCCAGAGACTGTCGGTCTTGGAGGCGAAGTCAGCCTCAGGCTTCATCTGGACAGATAACCTGCTTTAGCTGCGGAAAGAAGGGACACACCCGTAGAGATTGCCCATCTTCTAAAACTATCAATACAGGGCAACATTCTAATAATCCCTTTATAGGAAATGTTACATGGACCCCCTCCCAGGTTCCACAAGCTCCGCAGGCTCAAATAACATCTATGCCTCCCCTAATGCGGGAAACTGGGTGGGGGCCAGCCCCAGGCCCAGCTGAATCCAGGGGCACTCTCCTTCATTCCACCTGCCCAGTATCCTCCGAATCAGAATCCACAGAATTACAGTCAATAAATGCTCTCTGGCCTACCCCATCAGGCAGTGGCAGTCTCGACATTCTCTGCCCTAAGACTGTCACAATATACCCAAGTCAAGACCCCTACATGCTAAAAACAGGGATAAAAAGGACCTGCTCCCCAGGTAGTATGGGTTTAATTCAGGGGAGCGATTGGCTGAAATTTAAGGGAATTATGGTGCATTTCGGACTTCTGGATCCTGAATCTCATGGAGAGATAATACTGTCAATATCTGTGCCAACTAAATGGACTTTTTAAAAAGGGGAACCACTTGCTAAACTATTATTATTTTTTGAGGATCCGTGTAGTCAGTCCGAACACCCTACAGCTGGTGGCTTAAACAGTACCAACCATTCTGCCAACTTCATTGTTGGTTATGCAGCCACACAGAACCAAGCCCACCAGCCACCTGCTAACTATCTAGTTGGGTACACTGCCAGAATTTCTCAGGCCAAGCGGCCGGTTATACCCATCGAAATTTATAAAAGGAAATTCAAAGGCATGTTGGATACAGGGGCAGACATATCCATAATCTCCACCAAGTATTGGCCCTCTAACTGGGCCCTAAAGAAAGTGTCCCATAGCCTGAGCGGGGTAGGCAATATCTCCTCCTCTCTTCTCCGACAGAGTGTGAGGTGGCTGCCATGTATTGGCCCTGAAGGGAATGTAGCCATGGTCCAGCCTTATATAGCCCCTATGCCTTTAACTTTATGGGGGTCGGGACATGCTGGAGCAGTGGGGGGCAATAATCCACATACCTCGTCCAATTCCCGTCGAGCACCAATTCCAGCTCTCCATAATAAGCCTAACACTGGGAGTAACCCTTTTTAATTGGGGCCGCTGTGGTTAAGCGCCCACCACCTATCCGTATTCAGTGGAAGTCTAACAAACCTATATGGACACCACAGTGGCCCCTCAATACCAAAAAAGTTAGAGGCGCTAACAAATCTAGTGGAAGAACAGCTGAAATTAGGACATATTGAGGGAAACGTTTTCAGAATGGAATTCTCCTGTTTTTGTAATACAGAAAAAAATCAGGCAAATGGCGTTTGCTGATTGACTTAAGGAATGTAAATTCTACTATGGTCCCCATGGGAGCCCTACAACCTGGGCTCCCTCTCCAGCAGCTATTCCTAAAGATTGGCCGCTAATTATCATAGATTTAAAAAACTGCTTTTACAGCATACCTATCCACCCAGATGATCGGAAAAGGTTTGCATTTTCAGTCCCTTCCATTAATCATAAAGGTCCTTTACGTAGGTTTCAGTGGACAGTATTGCCCCAAGGGATGACTAATTCACCTACGATGTGTCAACACTTTGTTGATGAGGTTTTGCGACCCATTCGTGCTAAATTTCCTGGTGCATACATCATCCACTACATGGATGATATCCTGCTAGCTTGTGATAATTCCAGAGATCTCCAGAATTTATATAATGATGTAATGACAGTTTTACCAGAGGCTGGCTTACAAGTAGCTCCGGAAAAAAATCCAGATGCAGCCTCCATATGAATATTTGGGCTATGCTCTTGACCGCACTACAGTGCGTCCTCAAAAAAATTTCCATTAGTCAGAAAGGGCTCAAAACCTTGAATGATTTTCAAAAACTGCTGGGGGATATCAACTGGGTGCGCCCCTCCCTTGGTATTCCTAACTGTGAGCTCAGTAACCTGTTCCACACCCTTGAAGGTGATCCTGCTTTAAATAGCCCAAGGCAGCTAACTCCTAAAGCTCAGAAGGAATTAGATTTTTTCATGGATCGGCTTCAAAAATCTTACCTCTCCAGATTTAATCCCGGAGAAAAGGTATGGTTCTTGGTCTTCAACACTCCCGAGTCTCCAACTGCTGCTATAGCCCAATTATCTGGACCGTTAGAATGGGTTTACTTACATAACAAGCAGAATCGTACTGCTACACCTTACCTTGAGATGATAGCTAACCTTATAATTAAGGGAAGATCAAGAACCCAAGTATTACTTGGACATGATCCCCATGTAATTGTACTACCTGACCCTAAAAAAAGAAATTGAAGCTGTTTTACCACTCAGTGAAATCCTTCAGAGAGCTTTAGCAGATTTTTCAGGAGAAATATCTTATCACTACCCAGCTGGAAAAACCTGGGAATTTCTGAAAAGGACACCTTTTGTAATTTCCACCATTGTCCGCTCCTCTCCCATTCCTGATGCTCCAGTGTATTATATTGATGGCTCCTCATCAGGAAGGGGTGGAATTACAGGTCCTTCGTTGACCACTACTGTACATACAAATTATAAATCTGCCCAACAAGTGGAACTCGCCACCCTGATACATTTACTATCCCATGTATCTGGCCCATGTAATGTGGTGAGTGATTCTGCATATGTAGTTGGTTTATTTCCTGGAATTGTCACTGCTTCTTTAAATGCCCATAATCCTATAATTCAGGAGCTACTCCATAAACTACAAGATCTCCTCCGAAATAGAACATTCCCTATATACATCTCCCACATCCGTTCTCACAGCCGACTCCCCGGGCCAATGGTTCGAGGAAACGAAGCAGCAGATCTCTTGGCAGCACCAGTATTTAAATCAGCTGAGGAAGAGCACCAGACTCTCCATACAAATGCCCGCCGCCTTCATGTACACCATGGCATCCCATGGAGACAAGCTAGACAAATTGTCCACAACTGTCCTGTCTGTGCTCCTTTACATTGTACATCTCATGTAGGAGGAGCAAATCCTCGAGGTTTACAGACAAACCAATTGTGGCAGATGGATATAACTCATACTAACTTATTTCCCAACAAACCTTTCCTTCATGTGGTCATCGATACATATTCCCGGTTCATATGGGCTGTTCCTATGACATCTGAAAGAGCTAAATCTGTTTGTTCATTTTTACTCCAGTGCTTCTCCGTCATGGGTATTCCCCATACCATAAAAACAGATAATGGTCCTGCTTACACCAGCAAAACCTTCAAATCCTTTTGCGAGGAATGGCAGATCAAACATATTACAGGAATTCCATATAATCCACAAGGACAAGGAATAGTTGAACGAGCCCACAGGGCGCTTAAAACTCAGCTATTAAAGCAACGAAAAACAAGTATGCCTCCAATGGATTCTTTATCTTTAACATTATTCACCTTAAACTTCTTAAATATACCTCAAGGAGATCCCTATACCGCGGCTGAACGTCACTTTCAAGAAGATATGCAAACTCAAAAAACAGTCAATTCACCTATCTGGGTGAAAATTGATGATAAATGGATTGCAGGTCACCTCCTCATTCGGGGAAGAGGCTATGCTTTCATTTCTACAGACGATAACCCTGCCAAGAAACTCTGGGTTCCTCTGCGACTTGTTAAGACTAGAATTCTCCAAGAATCAGAAAACAACTTATTCTTTCAATATAAAGTCTTAAATTTTAAATTGCAAGTTGCTGTTTAAACTTCCTGGATTGGTTCATTTTAATAATGATCTTGTTTTGCAGTCTGTGATCATGGTTCATGTCTAATATCTTGCCTTACAGCCTAAATATTTTCTTTCTTACAAAAAAAAGGGTGGAAAAATGGGTGGACTCTGAATATAGTGCTCATTACAAAAATGTTTGCTAAATCAATGAAAAATTGTTTTTCTAATGATTCTGTTCACAGGATGAGATATTCGAATCCAGTAAACTTGCGCTACAGTGTTCAATACTCCGAGACTCCTAATACAGTGCTCGCTAAAAATTTAATAATTTGCAAAACTAATTTTTCCCAATGCTCTATTCACAGGAAAAGACACTTTCTCACCATCATTTGCCGGCTTTATATTCATGAAGCGCTTGACTCGTTACCATTTATCACCCTAAATGGGTCACATATACAGCTGTAAGATATTGATCGATCAAATGTATGTGTGCCTGTGTGTGCATGTGGTGGCCACCATTATGTTTGTGATCAATGTTGTGTCTATGTTATGTCTCAACTACTACCTTCTCAATTTCTGACCACTACAAACCTCTATTACATTCATCAGCTCCACTGCTGATCCACTAGATTTATCAATTTTAAAATCATCAATTCTCATACTTATTTCCCTGCTCCACCCATGTTGGAGCTTCTTTATGTTCTTCTCTCCATCCCAAACTTGGATCCCTACAAAGCCTTAAAATCTCTACTTGTGATTAACCTCGAAAAGTGTTTTTGTCTCGCCCAAGCTACAGGTACAGTTACCGGTGCCAATGTTCCCTTGCTGAAGAAGCCCTGCAAGACGCCCACACCGATGTTCCAGACACCTGCTCCAGCGCTCAAGACTCCTGTTCCAGAGTTCAAGATATCACACTGATGTTCCGGACACCTGTTCCAGCACTCAAGACTCCTGTTCCAGAATTCGAGATACTTGTTCCAGTGTTCCTGAGACCCGATCCAGTGTTCCTGACAATTCAACGAGTTCCTGATCGCTGCTCTCCAGAGACTCATACTCATATGATCACCGCTATTGCTGTTCCAGAAGTAGCCCCACAGACTTTGTTCCAGACACCCGACTTTACATAAAATATAGCAAATTGACTCTCACAAATTATGGACAGTGCAAACTATAGTCCGTTATAATCAGACAGCTAGAAACACTTTGTCTTGAACTTTGCTTTGGGTCCAAAAACAAGTTAGGATCCTAAAGTAACATGTATTATCATTTTGTAATTCGAATTGTTTTTTCTTATCTTAATTTTCTGTACATTACTAAATATTTCTTACCTTTTCAATTTTATTAGTAAACTAATCAGGGGAGTTGTTGCAGGACTCCTTTAAGGGCCGCTGCATTTGGCTCAAAACATTAGCATACTAAAGGGCCTAGGTGAGGTGCAGGGAGGGATTACCTAAGGACATTTAACACTCCCTGCTTTCCATAACAATGGGAGGAAGGTCTGAGTTGCAGGGGTATAAACTAGCCGGTTTTCACTCTGCGCTTCTTGGGGGCTGTTGCTCGCTGTGAGCAGTCGCCCTGCTTGGAAGTTTTCTTCTCCTTTCACAAAGCTTTTACACGTGGTGGTCGCCATCTTGACCTACACGTGGCTGGGGTTCTAGCCTGGAATCCTAAGCATTGGGTTTTTCCTTTTGCTGATTTGTATGCCTGAACCTGTGATAAGTAAAGCCTTTTAAAACTGCATCGGATTCCTGAGTGTTCATCCATTCCTCGCCGGCTTGGGAGGTAGAAGGGAACTTCGCTTCCCGGCACTGTCGGGGACCCCCGCGGAGCGCCCCAACAGGCGGCCATGTGATCATTTGACATCCTGTGGGATCCAGTCTATGACAGCTCTAGTTTAGCGGTCATCTCCAAATCACATTACATGTCCAGCCCATCTGATTTTCGATGCCTTGCAAACAAGACAGCATCCCTGACTCTGGAACAGCGACAGAGGTCGGAACTCCAGATTCCTTCTCTCACTTGAGTGAGGCATGATATTCCAAGCATAGCTCTTTCCATTCCTCTTTGGGAGACCCAAATAACATTCTCTTCCTGCTTTTCGTAGGGCCCAGGTCTCTGAGGCGTATGTTAATGCAGGGAGAATAGTGGAGTCAAAGAGATGTGCCCAGAGCTGGAGGTTCTTTGTCTTTTTTGCTATTTTTTCGATGCTTTTGAAGGCATTCTATGCTGCTCTCTTCCTCCGGTGCAGCTCAAGTTTTAGGTCATTCATCATGTTGGCTTCTTGACATAGGTACACATACCTGCTGCATTTAGAGATGTTTGTTCCATTGAGAGTGAATGGGGCCTCTGGAACTAGTTCATTTCTCATGAACATAGTTTTGTTGAAATTCAGCTGCAGACCTATCTTCCCACATTCTCGGTCAAAGTCAGCCAGCATTTGTGCCGCTTGGCTAATGTTGGGTGTTATTAGAACCATGTCATCAGCGAAGCAGAGGTGGTGTAGTTGCCGACCATCTATCTTCACTCCCATTCTTTTCCATTCTAATTGTCACATGATGTTCTCGAGGGTGGCGTTGAAGAGTTTTTCTGAAATGATATCACCCTGCTGAACCTCTCTTTTGACATCAATGATCACTTCTTTGTAGAATGGTGAGATCCTGGTGATGAATCCATAATACAGCTCATGAAGGATCTTGATGTATTGGGTTTGAACTCCCTGTTTGTTTAGGGCTTCGATGACTGCTTCAGTCTCCACAGAATCAGAGGCTAGAACTGTTTTAAATTTTCTTTCTCTTAGCCTGTTGTTAAGAAATGGACTTCTTGATTCACAAGGTCATGTGTATTCATTTTTTCCCATTTCTTTTGCATTGCTTAGCTGATGACTCTGGAACACTCATGATCCTTTGTGCTTATGCAACATTAATTTTTAATTTTATCATTCATTTTTGAGGAAAAATAATATGATTCTTTTTTATCAAGACTTTATAGGTGCGAGTGATAGTACAGTGGGCAGAGTATTTGGCATGCATTCATCAATCCCAGGTTCAATGATGTAAATCCCATATGATCCTCTGAACACCACCAGGACTGAATTGAGTGTAGAAACAGGAGAAACACCCTGAGCACCTTGAGTTGAGACCCTTTGTTTTTCTCTTTTTTTCTTGATGAATTAGTGTGAGGTTTATCAATTTTATTGATCTTTAGAGGGTGAAAAATCTCTTGTTTTCATTAACGGTTTTTGGGCCACACCTGTAGGTCTGATTTAACAATAATTATTTGCTCAGGGGTCTCTCCTAGAGGGTCATGAGCTACACTATGGGCTGCAGGGTATAGAATCTGGAATGGCTGTGCAAAGGCAAGTGTCTTACCCACTCTGCAGTTGCTGTGGCCTGAACTTCTTCCTTACTATTTGTTTTCTGCGTCTAATAGAATCTAAAAGCTCATGCCATTTTTTTAGCAGTCCTTGGATATTTTATTTCCATTTTTGAGAATTACATTCATCTGCCATTTATTCAAAGCATACTGTTTAGTCACTGTGTTTGAGCTTTTCCTCATTTTTTTTCTCATTCTACTGCCATCATAAAATGTCAGGGCTGGAGAGACAGTATGAAGGTAAGGCATTGCATGTTGCAGACTTGGAATTGATCCCTGGCACATGATATATCCTTCTGAGCCTCCCAAAAGTGGTGTCTTAGCACAGAGAAGTAAACCCTGTGCACAGCTGGTGTGCCTAGTCACACAAAACTGCATGTAATGGTCTCAACCTTTAGGTGTCAATAGCATTTCTTTTTTTTTTAATTTTTTATTATACCACCGTGAAACATACAATTACAAAGGTGTTCATAATTGGTTCTTGGTAATACAGTATACCAGCACCCATCCCTCCACTAGTGCCCCATTTCCACCACCAATGTACCCCACCCCTCCCGCCCACTCCCCTTGCTGCCTTAATAGCAGGTACCCCAATTTCCTTTCTCTCTCTGTCTCTCCCTGTCTCTGCATCTCTCTCCCTCTTATTTTACACATTGTGGCTATCCGTGCAGATATTTAGAGTTTATCGCTTAAGTCTCTTTGTGTATATTTAATAGTGAGTTTTAATCTGCCATTACCATTTCCCACATTTAGTAAAACACTGGTATCTATTTATGTTGTATTAATGAATGCAGTCATTCTATATCTGTCCTTTTCCTTCTGACTAATTTCACTCAGCATGATAGTCTCCATGTCCATCCATTTGCAGGCAAATTTCATAATTTCATCTTTTCTGACAGCCACATAGTATTCCATAGTGTAGATGAACCACAGTTTCTTTAGCCAGTCCTCTGTTCTCGGGCATTTAGGTTGTTTCCAGATTCTAGCTATAGTGAATAGCGCAGAGATGAATAAAGAAGTACAGATAGTGTTTCTGCTATGTGTTTTTTGGTCTCGGGTATATTCCCAGGAGTGCTATTGCTGGATCAAAAGGGAGGCTCAATATCTAGTTTTCGGAGGAATGCCCATATTGTTTTCCAAAAGGGCTGGACCAGTCGGCACTCCCACCAACAGTGGATCAGAGTCTCTTTTTTCCCCACATCCACGCCAGCACCGGTTGTTCTTGCTGTTTTGGATGTGTGCCAGTCTCTGTAGTGTGAGATGGTACCTCATTGTTGTTTTGATTTGCATCTCCCTGATGATTAAAGATGAAGAGCACTTTTTCATATGCCTTTTGGCCATTCGAATTTCTTCTTTTTGGAAGCTTCTGTTCATTTCTTCTCCCCATTTTTTGATGGGGTTGGCTGTTTCTTTCTTGTGGAGTGCTACCAGTGCCTGATATATCCTGGATATTAACCCCTTGTCAGATGGGTATTGGGTGAATATCCTTTCCCACTCTGTGGATTGTCTTTGTATCTTGGTCACCGTTTCTTTTGAGGTGCAAAAGCTTTTAATTTTATATAATCCCATTTGTTTATCTTTGCTTCCATTTGCTTGGTCAGTGGTGTGTCGTCTTTAAAGATACTTTTCGTTTCGATGTCGTAGAGCGTTTCTCCTATGTTTTCTTCGATGTACCTTATAGATTCATGTCTGATGTTGAGATCTAGCATTTCTTTTGTGTCCCAAGAGATAATACATATTTTGAAGATGTTGTGTACATATTCTTAAAAATGTATATTCATTTGGGAAGGGGATGAATATTTCTGTTTATATCTATTAAGTTCATATCACTGACTACTTCATCATAAGAAATTATTTCCTTGCTAATTTTTGGTTAGTTTCATTATCTGTATACTGATATAAATAATGTCTTTAAATTCTTTGCCATTGCGTTGCCACCAGTGTTTCTCTTGATGTCTGTTTATATTCCCCTTATTCTTAATGTTTGAGTTTTTATAAAATACCAAATAGATACTTAATATTATTAAAAGATTTCTCTCCATCTAATGAAATGTTGACATGATCTTTTGGGTTTGGTACACACCCACTGTGCTCAAAGCTCAGTGAGTTACAATGAACTCAGTGATCCAGGCTCTGTGATCACTCCTGTGGGAGTTAGGGGGCCTTACCCAGTGCCAAGGAATGAACTCAAATTGGTTCCTGCAAGGCAAGGGCCCTAACTCCATGTCCCTAGATCAAATGACTTTAGTATTTTATTTTGTTGATATGGTGCATCATGTTTATTTGCACATATTAAATAATCCTGGACACTTGGGATGAATCATTTTCATTCACCCCAAGGATTTCATTCATCCAGTGAATTAAATACACTGAGATTTGGTTGAGAATATTCATTGATGCTAATCAGAGTCTCCATGTATTGTTTGCTTTGAGTATTAGCTATCTGCTTTTGGTATTATGGTGTTGGTTTAAGCTGTTTGGGAGGATAGCCATTTCATTTATATTTGGAAGAGCTTGGAAAGTATAGATAGTAAGTATTTTTTTAAGTCTGATAAAACTCAGTGATTATCTGGTCCTGAGATTTTGTTCTTGATGAAATATTTTACTTGTGATTGGTATGCAGTTTTGTAACTGAAATCTCCAGGCTTTCAGAGTCAGGGATGGGCTACCTCTCCCCATCTCCCTGTTCTTTCAGAAGGCCCAGCAGTTACTTCTCTGCCCCCAAACCACCATCAGTTAAAAATTTAGCTCCAATATTATAGCACCATTAAAATTTTTGTAATTCCCAGTGTGGTTGGCTGTATTCACAGCAGCCTGATATCTCAAACTCTACAACAATGAAATACCTAGTAATGCACAACAATTAATGAGATGTAAAGTAGAAGCCAAGAACCCCATGGGCACTGGATGGTTGATGGTCTGACATAGAAAAGGACTGCAACCAAGGCAGAGCCTGGCAAGCTACCCATGGTGCCATGGTGCCATGTTGCCAAAAACAGTAACAATAATGGATCTCATTCCCAAAAAATGGAGATATTATTGGCACCCACTCGAGCAAATTGATGAACAGGAAGACTAGTGATACAAGTGATACTTGTGATTGGTCTGTTCCAGTTTTCTATCTCATGATATAATATTGATAAGTAGTATGATTATAATTTTTTTCTACTTTTTTTAGGTTCTCTGGAATAGTGTTCATAGTGACTTATGAACTTTTGAATTACAGAACTGTTTGCAGTAATTTCTACTCATCATCTCTCTACTTATGGTTTTCCTCTTTTTTTAATCGCTTAAGCCTAGGTATGAGCTTATTAATTTTTGTGGATTCTGTCAGATAAATATCTATTTGTTTCTTTTATACTATGTATTATTTCCTTAAGTTCTATATAATTGGTTCCTATTCTAATTTTTATTATTTTTTTCTAATTACTGTGGGACTCAATTGTTCTGTTTTAAATATCTCATTCTGTGAGTTAAGGTTATTTATTGAGCTTTGTTTTTGCTTCCTGATGTAAGCTTGAAGTGCTGTGAACATCTGCCTTACTACTGCCTTTGCTGTTATTAGTAATGTATGATTGACTAAGTGATTTGTTATTTGTGATTTATCCAGTATCCTGCCATTCTCTGTATCTTGGAATTTGAGGAAGGAATGATTTACATAGTCCAGTTGAGGTAAATTGGGGTTTGTTATGCATAAGATGATACACATTTTTATTTGATTTTGTTTTTTGTTTTTTTGGGTCACACCCAGTGATGCTCAGAGGTTACTCTTAGCTCTGTGCTCAGGAATCACTCCTGGCACTGCGTGTGGGACCATATGGGATGCCAGGGTTCGAACCCAGGTTGGCCGTAAGTAAGGCAAATGCCCTAACTGCTGGACTATCGCTCTGGACCCTGATACCCATTTTTAAATCTATGGTTCTAAAACCACACTTCATCATTTAGGCATGAGAATCGGAATAAACAAAATTTAGCAGAAGTGTAGATATCATTTTTTACCCCAGAAACTTCTCAGGGTATTGTGAGTTTTAACTCAAGAATTGTAGACAAAGAAGGGAATATAATAATATATTTGGCCATATTAAGGATAAATAAATCTTTTTTTATTTATCACATTTTTTCAGAGAAACATAGAAGAACAGCAGTGGTCTTAATCACTAGCATGAGATAGGTTAATGTACGATTATTTTGCCTTTTTTTGTTTAAAAACAAGTTATGTTTGTAGAATTCTTTCTTTAATATATGACTATAGCCATAACTTTTTACTTTCAAAAGGACTGAGAATTAAGCTATGGTCACCAAGGAAATTAAAATCATGTGTTACAATTAAAGAAACTCCTCTCTGCCATGATATTTTATACAAAGTTCCATGTATGGTGTGTGTTTTTAAACCCTGAAAATCATAGAAATTGAGAAATATATAAGTTTATTATGTATATCAAAAGCATTATTGATATTTGACCAGTTTAAATATTTAAATATATGAAGTGTACATTTTCTTATAAAATCATTCCTTTGAAGTTCTGGGCTTGCTTCAAAAGATTACATTCAAATACAATAATTTACTATTTCACTATTTACTAATTAGTTAATGTTTCAGTAACTACAAAACTTCTTGTGTTTAATCAAATGGAAATGTTACTGGCGTCCACTCGAGCAAATCGATGAACAATGAGATGACAAATGATCAAGTGATCAAGTGACATTAGTAATGATTCAAAAAGTAATATTTAATGTTATATGACATTTTAAAGCTTGTTTTGCTTTAACATTTAAACTATTTAATTAAAAAAACATTGAATGGAGAGTAAGTTAAATAGCACAGGGTAAGGTGCTTGATTCATGAACTTGAACCTGATCTGATTCCCAATACTGCACATGGTGCCCAGAGTACTGCAAGGAGCGATCCCTGAGCATGAAACCAAGAGTAAGGCTAGAGCACAGCTGAGCTTGTATAAACCCACACCCCCAGCTGCAAAACAAAAATCATTAATGGAGGCAAACCTATCTTCAACGCAATGAAAATGCATATCCGTTGACTATATTATTATTATAAAAATCTAATTATCCAATTTAAACCTCTGTATAATCTTAGGAGAAATTGTTTAGTAATCTCAGGAGAAACCCCTTATTGATTAAATTTTAACAGAAAAACAAACATATTTGAAGTTTACTAATTCTAGGAAGAAGACTTTTTTCTAGTTTTAGCATTCAGTTTTCCCCCAAATTCATTTTCAAAGCCTCATTTCATTGAGTTAAAGCTTAGCTCCATGTGAATTTCGTTGTGAAGACATGCAGTTGGAAATAATAAAAGCAGCAGGTTTTCCCAAACCCAACATTGTTCTGTCAATAAAAGTATTGCCATTATATGATGGAAAACTATGGCATAGAGGGAGAATTCAGCTGAACTAAGGAATATATTCTATCTTGATATTTTCAGAGACTATTTGTAGGTGGCATGTATAAACTTGCTCCTAAGAGTATTAATTGGTTATGACTGAAAGAGAACAGTTGGGGCCAAGGACTGAATTGAGATCACAGCTGGGCAAACAGCAGCTTTTGATCCCCATTGCGAGTATGTATGATCACAGCCACCAATTCCTGCCAGAGCTCCTTCAGTCACTGAGAGTATAGCCTAATTTATCTTCCTGCATGATATTTCCACTATTCACCACAAATTTTAGAAAAAAAAATAGACGTTAATATTCTAGGGACATTTCTATTCTTCCCAATATTGGCTCAGCATTTGCTGGAGTACTAAAGGAACCCTGTGAAATTTCTTGTTAGATTTTCCTATGAAGACCAGTCTAAATGTTACATCTGACTTGTTGGGAACATTAAGAATAGCAAAGTGGTTGAATATTAAGGATACTTAACAGGGTCCTCTAATTCCATGCATCTTAAATTTCAATGATATTAAATGCACTTATCCAGTTCCTGTATAAATGATCTTTTTTTTTGGTTATTTCTATAATTTTTCTATTCTTTTAATAAAATGCATCACTATTCATTTTAAAATATAATATATTTCCTTTGTTTAGTTTTCGTTTTCTTTGTTCATATTATTGAGAGTAAAATTTACACAGTAAATTGATAGAAGTCACCAACTTAACAATCTTAAGTGTGCAATTTAATAATTTTTATTAGAGTCATGCTGCAATACAATCATAATCACTACTTAATTTCAAAAGATTTTAATCACCATTAAAAGAAGTCCAGTATCCATTAGCAATTAATTACTTTCCATCTGCCCCTTTTAGCCTAGACACAGTCAATTGCTAATTTACTTTTATCTCTGTGGATTAGACCAGGGGAAATACAGAATAATAAGGTAACTCTTTGCTTGATTTTGAAAGACCAAAATGTTCTCCATTATGGATATACCACTTTACATTTACACCAGTAGCATAATTGCTTCACTATAAAAATGTAAGTTTGGGATAGAACTTTACAAGAAAAACCATCCAACCTCATTAAAAAAGGGGAGAAGAAATGAACAGAAGCTTTAACAAGGGAGAAATTCAAATGGCCAAAAGGCATATGAAAAAATGTTCATCATCACTAATCATCAGAGAGATGCAAATCAAAACAACGATTATTTGTGGTGTGAGTTATCATCTCACACCACAGAGACTGGCACATATTCAAAAGAGCAAGGATAACAAATGCTGGCATGGATGCGGGAGAAAGAGATATTCATCCATTATTGGTGGGAATGTCAACTGGTACAGCCTTTTGGGAAAACCAAATGGACATTCCTCCAAAAACAAGAAATTTGAGCTCCCATTTGACCCAGCCATAACACTCCTGGGAAAATACCCTGGCAAACCCAAGACACACAGCAGCAACACTATCTGCACTTTTATTTTCATAGCATCCCTATTCACAGTAGCCAGAATCTGGAACTATTCAGAGTGCCCGAGAACTGATGACTGCATAAAGAAACTTTGGTACATCTACACAATGTAATACTATGCAACTGTTAGGAAAAATGAAGTTATGAAATTTGCCTATAAATGGATAGAAATGGAGAGGATCATGTTGAGTGAAATTAGCCAGAAGGAAAAAGATATAGAATGAGAGCATATATTTGCATGACATAAATATATATGTGTATATATACATGTGTATGTATGTGTATATATGTGTATATATGTATATATATGTATACATATACATATATATGTTTTACAATACCAATATCCAAGGTCAGCAAAACATGAATCAGGAGATCTTGTTAACAGGTGGAATCTACCACAAACATGTAGGAGTCAGTAAATACAAGAACTGAGATCCTCTCCATTTCTATCCATTTATAGGCAAATTTCATAACTTCATATTTCCTAACATCTGCATAGTATTACATTGTGTAGACATACCAAAAGTTTCTTTATCCAATTGTCAGTAGGTAAGACAGAGAAGGGAACAATGTGCTAATGACTATCACTATCTTCCCGTTAATCATTTATTTGCTAGAGCGGGCACCAGTAATATCTCCATATGCCCTGTCTCATGCTAGTAGAACCCAAAGGCATCCGCTTGCTCCAGGAACATAGAGAGCCTCAAACCATTATATTAGGTCACAGGAATGACCTAATATAAATGTTACTGGTATTTGGCATATGAAATACTACACGAGCAGCTTGCCAGGCTTGCCGTGCGAGTGGCATACTGTTTTAGTCACCTCTAAATAAAGCATTTAATTATGTTTTATTCCCAAGGTGTGGTTTTCAGGTTTGGAGGTTTTTGAGGTGGGGTTTGGTGGTATCTTAGTTTACGGGTGGATTGGTTTTGGTTTTTTTAAGGGAGAAGGGGGGGGAGGGGGGGGGGGGGGGGGGGGGGGGGGTAAAAATATTTAAAAAAATAAATAAATAAATAAAAATTATAGATGAACCGCTGCCGCTAAGCGGCCACTCAAGCTTCGGCTGTGCGGTCTGCTGGGTGGAGTTGTGATGAGAGGGAAGTCCGGATGTGGAAAATGGTGGGCCCCACGGAGTAGGGAGGGTGGTCTGGCTTGTTGTGAGGCTCTGCTGGGGTGGCAGGCCAGGGCTAGAACCTGCCATGCCTCCCAGGCGCCACACGAGCAGCTGGGTACAGGGAGAGCAAGGAGCAGCTCTGCCCCATGTCTGAGAGTCTCTGGTTCAGCATACCTGGGCCGGATTGAAAAGAAACTGCTGCAGGGTGGGTGTCGATGATCTGGGCATGATAGTCTGGTCTGCTGGGTGGAGTTCTGATGAGAGGGAAGTCCGGATGTGGAAAATGGCGGACCCCATGGAGTAGGGGAGGGTGGTCTGGCTTGTTGTGAGGCTTTGCTAGGGTGGCAGGCCAAGGCTAGAACCCGCCATGCCTCCTGGGTGCCTCACGAGCAGCTGGGCACAGGGAGAGCAAGGAGCAGCTCTGCCCATGTCTGAGAGTCTCTGGTTCAGCATACCTGGCCGGATTGAAAAGAAACTGCTGCAGGGTGGCTGTCGATGATCCGGGCTGTGATAGTCTGGTCTGCTGGGTGGAGTTGTGACGAGAGGGAAGTCCGATGTGGAAAATAAATGTGCTAATAATCATTGAAAATGATAATACCAGACTAGAACTGAGCATTGAACATAGGCAATAAAGATACACATGATAACCTCTAAATCTTTGTACTGCAATCCACAATGTGTAAGAGAAGGAAGAGAGAAGAGAGAGAGAGAGAGAGAGATAGAGAGAGAGATGTAGAGAGAGAAAAGAGATAAAAAAAAACCTGCCATAGACACAGGCTAGGGAGGGGAGAGGAATTGGGGACATTGGTGGTGGGAAATGGCCACTTGTTGAGGGATGGGTGCTGGAACACTGTATGACTGAAACCCAAACATGAAAATCTTTGAAATTGTATATCTCATGGTGGTATAATAAAATATAAATAAATAAATAAAATGTAAGTTTAGTTTGTTTAAAATATAGCCAACTTCATAGCTTTATAGAATAGTAATATCTCACGTCTTGCCTTATCTACATATCCTTAAAAACTATTAATTTTTCAACATTTTCCCAATTACATATAGTTTGTTTATTTTGTTGATAAAATGTCTATTAATATAGTTTATTTATGATTACTTTTATGTTTATAGTCATGCATATTTATGTATATAGGGTACTAGAGTGATCACATTGGCCGGACTCGGAGTGGAGTTTTGGGCCCTGCCCTTTCCTCCGCTTCCATGCCAGTTGCCCTGGAAGAGAGAGACCCACCCATGCCAGACTCATAGTATATCTGCAACCCTGGAAAAGTTCCAAACTCATCCACCTCAGACCCACAGCTGTGCTGCTTGGCCGGCCCCATGTGGAAGCAACCCATGGAGCTGATCTCCCGGTAAGGGGGCTCTGCCATCCCCTGGCCGAGTCCAAGATTGCTCCAAGGGTTTGCTCTCATGTTGGGGGAGAGACCACGCTGGCTGGATTTGGAGTGGAGATTTGTCCCCTGCCCTTTCCTCCGCCTCCATACCAGTTGCCCCAGAAGAGAGAGACCCACCCACGCCAGACCCACAGCTCCCTTGGCTCAATATTATTAGAGAATGCTGATTTTAGGATAAGGGACTTCCCAAGATCTTTTACATTTATACATTTTATACAGTTCTAGACAGGTTCTAGCTGATGCCAGTAAGCCTAGCAAGAAGCCAGAGCAAACCACACATCATGCAGTCAGTCATTCTCAACATCCAGACTCCATAGTTCCTCAGAGCTCCATTCAAGAGAAAACCTGATCTTTCCCCTTTAAGTTTCATCATTAAATGCTCGAGATGAGAGCCTTCTATGAGACTATACCACCACACGGCAGAGCCTGGCAAGCTACCTGTGTTTTATTTACTTGTTATGCCAAAAAACTAGTAACAATTATGGACCTCAGTTCCATGACATGAAGAATGGTTTGAGGCTCTTCCCTGTCCCTTGAGCAAGCAGATGCCCTTGGGTTACACTTGCTTGCAACAGGACTTACGGAGATGTTACTAGTGCCCACTTGAGCAAATCGATGAACAATGGGAAGGCAGTGATACAGTGAGGATACTAGAGTACTTTTGAGCATACCATTTTGCATTTTTCTGGAATGTCTTCTCCTTTTATAGTTTGTCTTATTCTTTCTTAATAATATTCTTTGAAACAAAGGTTTTCATATTTTCTCAGATACAAGTAATAGAATTGATGGTATTTCCATTAATAATTTTCAGTGCTATTTATAATAATCAAGATGTGAAAATATCCAAGAACAAATGAGTGATAAAAAATGTTATATTTGCCCAGTGAAATACTACTCAGTTAAGAGAAAGGAAAGCTTGCTACAAGGTGGATGGAACTAGAGGGGAGCCATAGTAAACCTAGGCATAGATATTTAGAAATAGAATGGCATGTAGAAGTAGAGTAGAAAGACAAATACTGGAAAATCTTACATATGTTATATAAAGAAAATAAGATGACAGACAATGCAATGGAAGCAAAATTTTATTCTAATGACTGCACTGATGGTTATCAATATCAGGGTAAGAAAATGGGTTTTATAGAATGATAAAGAATCATTTGCATATTGGTGGTGGTTGTGTCATGGTACCATCATGCTACCAAAAACTACAAAATATTGCACTCTTGTAAAAAATATATATAAAAGTTTCTATTTTAACAAAGTTCAACAAATGGTTTTTGTCTAGTATCTCAAACGGCCTTGAGCCAGTCTGCAGCTATAAATACCAGCACTTGTATTTCCATCTCATGATTTCATAGTTTTTACATTAAATTTTAGTCTTAGACCTATTTTGTATTTTTTGTGTATGTGATATGAGGTTGAATAATTTTTTAAACAAATTAGGTTGTGAATATCCCATTGATTCAGCACCATTTGTTAAAGTGATTACCTTTTTCTTTAGTTAATAATCTTGGCAGCAATATAGAAAATGAATTGAACATAGGTGGACAGGTTAATTTTCCATTCTAATGCTTAGAACAATATTTGGAATTTACCATCACTTGTATCATTTATCTTCCTGTTGTTCATCCATTTGCTCAAGTGGGCACCATTACATACCCATTCATCCCTGTCATGTGCTAGTGTAGCCCAGTGGTATCTGCTTACTCCAGGAACACAAAGAGTCTTAAACCATTCATTCAGGTCATGGGAATGAGGTCTATTATTGTTACTGTTTTTGGCATATTGAATATGACATAGGTAGCTTGCAAGCTCTGCCATGTGGACGGGATACTCTCCGTAGTAGGTAGGCTCTCAGTTCTTGCATTTACTGATGTACCATAATGGGGAGAGCTGGTAGCAGCTCTGCCCTGTGTATCTGTGTCTCTGGTCCATGGCTGACAGCCTGGGAGCAGTTCGTGGGCAGGTCCACTGGGCATGGGGATAAGGAATCCCAGCTCCATCTCTATGGAAGTCTGGTGACTTTAGCAGCCGAGACTAGCATACCTAAGCTTGAAATTGGCTTCTCTCTAGGGTGGGGCTCTGACGAGCTGGGCTTGAGATCAGCTTCTCTCTTGGGTGGAGCTCTGACAAGCTGTGGAGTCCAGGCATTGAAAATGGCTGCCATCATGGCGTGGGGGTTCCTCTGGCTTCTTCCGAGGCTCTACTGGGGTGGCAGGCCAGGGCCAGAACCTGCCCTCCCTCCTGATGCCTCATGATCAGCTGAGCACAGGGAGAGCTCTAGCAGCTCTGTCCCATGTGTGTATCTGGTTTACAGAATTTACCATAGACACAGTAAATATTTTGGTATAGGCTCTCAAATAACTGTTTAAAGTTTGATTTTAGGGGCCAGAGCGATAGCCCAAGGGTAGGGCGTTTGTCTTGCACACAGCAGGCCCATGCCGGCCCAGGTTCGATCCCTGGCATCCCATATGGTCCCCTGAGCAGCGCCAGGAGTAATTCCTGAGTGCAGAGCCAGGAGAAACCCCTGAGCATCACCGGGTGTGACCCAAAAAGCAAAATAAATAAATAAATAAATAAATAAAGTTTGATTTTAGCTTCTTCAGTATAAATTCTATTCTTTCTATTCTAAGTAAATAAATTCTAAATTCTAAATAAATTCTATTCTCTCTCGTCTCTAGTCATAGAGACTAGAGAGATCATAGAGCAGGTACGTTTGCCTTGCATGCAGCCAGCCCATGTCTGATCCCCAGTGACCTTTATGGCCCCCTATTAAGGCTTAAAAGTAACTGTATTGGAAGGGGAATCATGGCTCCCTCCTCAGGGAGGTCCCAAGGCCCCAGGCTCAAGGGACCTCTGTGGGTTCCATAGCCTTGACATTTTTGGGGTCTTGGAGTGACTATGGCAGCAGATGCTGAGGCCTAGTTGGGTCCCCAGCAGTACTAACTGTCCATTAGATTCTCGGCCTGTGTCCCGGCTGATACTGTACCCCTGACCTGTTGGCAGAATAAGGAACAAGGCTAGAGGCTCCTGAAGAATGTTATTCTTTAATGTTACAACCTCTCTTGGTTGTTCTCTGCAGGAACCTACTCTCAGACCTCTTTCTCTCTCCCGGCAGTTTCTCCTGCAGGCTGATCTCTCTTTGAAGGGCTCTGCATATGCTCCTCCCATCTGGTTCTCCTGCATACTGCTCATTCTTTGGGGGTCTGTGCCGGTTCCTCTCATCAGGGCCTCTCATTTCTGGATGCCTGTCTTGAAGGCTTCATGCTTCTGGTCCTCCCCAGGATGTCTCCTGTCAGGGCTACTCCTTAGTTCCTTCCAGCTCAGGGCTTTTCTCTTCAGTGCTCCTTTCTCTGTACTCCTCAGCTATCTCCCTATCTATTTCCCTAGAATCTTATTTCATATTTTGCTACCATGTCTTGTGTCACTGAATCCCTATCTAAGTATTTGAGTTCCTCCATGATGCCCTAAAGCCGGTGGTCCTAATACTCAGTAGCCCTGAAGCTCAGTAGCCCTGTAGCTTTGATGCCAGCCCTCGGCTCAGGCACCAGACCTTGTGGTTCTGGTGCTGGCCCTTGGGCCTAGCTCTTCCTCTCTGGTGCTGGCCATCTGGTTCAGGAACCAGGGGCCCCATGACCTTGGTGCTGGCCAGGCATCATAGACCTCTGCTCTCTCAGCCCAGAAGTACCCCCTGGATGCTCTCTTGGGGTCTCTATTTTATATAGAGGCCAGTTTCAGAACCCAGGCCTGTACTGTCTTAACGACCTTGGGAGGTACTGTCCCTTTAAGATCCTGCAGCCCCCTGAGTTCCACTAAGTGAGCTATGAGGAGAGATAGGAGAAAACCCTGAGCAGTGCTTTTGTGCTTCCACCCCTGCCCCCAAAAAAAAAATCTGCAACACTGGTTTCAATTCTGATGGTGTTTTTCTTACAATCCTTCCATATTTTACTTTTCCACCTTTTCATCTCTCTGCCTTTGCATAACTTCTTTGTAAGAGACCATTTTATTTTCTTTTATCAAATATTATCTTTTTTAACATGTCTCCTATATTATATTTTCAATCATTATCATAATTTTATTTGTCTTTATTCAATGTGATGTTTCCTTCTCTCTGTTTATGTAGTATTCTCTCCCATCTATTTAATTATTAATTATCGCATGAGGAAAGTGATATCTAGATGAACAATGTCAGAAAATTGTTATTTGTCCACCTTCCACTGTCCAGGTTGGGTCAGAAAACATCTTAATGGCATGGATAGAGGTAGCAATGGACCTTCTGTAGATCAACTGTCAGTGTCAAATACTACTCATCATGTGAAATGCTGCTAGAATCAATTGGATTTTGTTTCTCTTATCCTGGTGTCCAGTGATGAAACATCATAACTGGTAAAATAAAAAGTAAATATATTTCTTTCTCTGTGTTTAATACCAAATTATTGAAAATAATATAAATACTGATGCAATTTCTAAGTTTCTACTATTCCCTCAGTAGACAGCCACATTTTTCTTGATTATTTGATATAATTTATTCCTTGATGGATGTAGAAAAATAAGGGCTCAGTGGCAGAATATGCTATCTATTTCAAAATATAGAGAAATACCTACCTGTTTCTGCTTGGGTGGAGGGAATGTGGGGGGAGATGAAATAACAACTACTCTGCTTATATTCTGTTTTATAGGACATTGCTTTGTATAACTCAAGTGAATTTTCTTAATTCAGTACCTGGAGCAGAGTAGCAGTTGTAAATTCAAGTCATGAATAATAGATTTCTGTCAATCCTTGTTTTAGAAGTTATGAATGTATGAATGTCTATCTTGTCCTGGTTTATTCATAGATATTTTGTTGATAAATTAGAGACAATGCAGCAAACCACTTGCTCCATAAGGTGGAATAAGAGTTTGTGCTCACATGAGTCAGCAGTGAAAGCATTTTCCAATACAACAGTGAGTTGTCATTACTTTTATTATTATTCATAATTATTGTTACTCTCCCTCCTCTTCCCCTGCAGTAGCAACTTTTACTTAGTCTTTAAAACTAATGGATTTTAAAGTTGTCATATCAACCTGACACCTGTAAAGGACAAAGTTTTTGCAAATTATTATTTGGGCTGGATTTAATCCTTCGTTGGTTAAAAGTAAAATTAACACCTCATCATTGTGTGATGTTTAACCGAAGACAATCAGCAGCTCAGGGTGATGTAAGATCTAATCTGAGACATTTTTATCTCTTCATGAGTTTTATTGTATCATGTGCTTCCCAACAGCGGTTGGTGAGATGGCCATGCCTGGCTTAAAACAAAACTAAGACATGAAACGAGAGATATAAGTGATCATTAAATATTCTTTCACATTTGCTACATCAGATGCACTTTGCTCTTTGGTTCCTATCTGCTTTAGAAACTCGAAAAAGAACTGAGGCTGCAATTACATGAATGAGTCACCAAGTGTAAAATTTATCATCTGAACAGAACACTACAAGATAAACGTGGGACAAAAAAAGCAAGAGACATGACAAGGACTGTTGACAGGGGGTTAATTTCACCTCCTTAAGGAAGGAATTAAACCTTAGCCATCGTTTTTTAAAGCACATGCACAAGTGTGTACAACTCCTCCCTCCCTGCCTTCTCTTCCCCACCCACCTCACATGTGCACATATTGCTTGGGTTTCATCTATCTGCTTTAAGTCCAGGTTTCCTAAAACAGTTTAGTCAGATAAAACTTTCACCTAGGAGGCATCTAAGAGCACATCCATGGGCAATTAATTTCTAAGATTGAATATTTATTAGCAATAACAAAACAAGAAACACATCTCTGGCAATGGTTCTATAGATAAAGAAAAATAGATTGAATTTAGATGACTATTCTATCTAAGTTTGCATATTGTTTTTATGCACAAATATATATTCTTAGATTTGGCTTGAGAGTTTCCAATTAGGTGACCCACTCTACCTGGTGCTTCTCTACTTAAAATATCTTTGCTTCCTGCTGTTTCCCAGTAAATAAATTCAATCCAATTGTATTTTCTGTAATAAGAGTTATTTATTATACCTGTCAAAGAGAGATGGGTTGAGACCTGGGCCCTACGAAAGCAGGATGAGAATGCTATTTGGGTCTCCCAGAGAGGAATCGAAAGAGCTATGCTTGGAATATCATGCCTCACTCAAGTGAGAGAAGGAATCCGGAGTTCTGACCTCCGTCACTATTCCAGAATCAGGGACGCTGTCTCGTTTGCCAAGGCATTGAAAATCAGATGGGCTGGACATGTAGTGCGATTTGGAGACAACCGCTGGACTAGAGCCATTACTGACTGGATCCCACAGGATGTCAAAAGATCATGTGGCCGCCCACCTACAAGATGGTCAGACTTCCTTCAAGACACTGAAGGAATGGTTTGAGGCTCTTCATATTCCTGAATCAACCAGATGCCATTGGGCTACATTGGTACGTGATAGGGTCCAATGGAAATGTTACTGACGCCCGCTGGAGCAAATCGATGAATAACGGGATTCAAGTGATCAAGTGATTATACCTGTACTAATAAGTGAGCCATTTGGCACTTTAAAGATTGTTAAGGTGTCAGAGCGATACTATGGTAGGTAGTGCTTTTGCTTTGCATGTGAGCAACTTGGGTTGGATCTTAGACAACCCATACTGTCCCTGGAGCACCACCAGGTGTGATACCTGAGTGCAGAGGCAGGAGTAATACCAGAGCATCTCTAGGTGTAACCCCAAAAGCGAATGAATGAATGAATGAATGAATGAATGAGAGATTTTTAATAAAATTGGAGAAGAGAATTTAAATTGTAATTACTTCATGTAACTACTGGCTATTTTTTTAAAACGACATAGCTCTAGATTCTCACTTTACTCTTTGGTCCCTGTGCTACTAAGTTATGGGCATTTAGAGGTTAGACACCTCATACTTTACCCCAAACACACACAGTTTAAGTCTCCAGCTAACGCAATACTAGATGGTATTCATTCGATACAGTATTAGATATCTGCGTTTGTCAACTTCTTTCTCTTCAAATGTCAGGTTGAGTTATTCTTTTAGTGAAGACCAACTTATAAATCAGCATCAAGCAAAATACTTATATCCACAATAATTTTAGAGGTTCACTAAAATGACAGTATTTCTGATTCAATTAAAGTGTAACTATATGTAATTCATAACAATTTAATCAAAATTTACTCTTTGGGAGAAGTTTCTTTCTCCCTAAGGAGGAGAAAGTTAAGTTACTGAGGTAACTTTAACACAATACCCTGAAGTGGGTATTGTGTTAAAGTTACCTCACTAACTTATTCTTATCCTATAACCCAAAGTTATATAAAAGTACTATTTTCCCAGGATCCAGAGAATAGAAAGTCTGAGACTAGGGTGCCCACACAGGTTCTGGTGAGAAATTTCTTCTTTGCTTATGGATAGATATGCCTTTTTGGTGTAGTCACACATAGTGAAGATTGGCAGAGAAGTGTGTGCCTATCTGAGTTCACAAAAGAGAGAGAAAGAGAGAGAGGGAGAGAGGAGAGGGAGAGAGAAGCAGAGAAAAAAAAAAAAAGTGGGGGAGAGGACGGGGCAGAGAATAGAAGATTGGGACAGGCAGTGAGAGAGTGTGCTCTGTTCTCTTCTTCCAAAGGCACAGATCCTGTACGAGGCTCTTGCCTTACAGATTCATCTACACCTATAATTACTAAAGACCTCACCTCCCAATACCGTCACATAGAAGGAGCTTCATATCATATTTTCAGTCTATAATATGACTTTATTGAGAATTTATGGAAAGAATATAAAACACAAAATAAAGCTTCCTATTTTCTTATATGATTCCACCGCTCAATGATAGTATTGGTGGGGTAAGAGAACTGCACATTTATTTATGTGTGGACAAATGTGTCTGTATCAAGGATATCTAATGTATATACTCTAGGTTAAAAATAAAATAACCAACATCAATTCTTTGAAAAGGTATTATTAAAAACTGATATAATAAGTAAGCTCCTGAATTAAGTTCAAATGTTTCAAAGTCTATAGCTCTTTTTAAGTAGTTGTTCTTTGTATGAAAAGGATAACTCTGAATAACAATTAAGGGGTATTTTAGATTTTTACATTTGTCATTTTTTAAAGAATCATTCCTTTTTATTTAATATTCTGGGAAAATTTCAATGTGATGCTTTGAGTTATCTATTAATACAATATGGAAAGGTCTGAATTTTAACTTTAAAAATGTTTTGACATTTTATTCACTTTACTTTTCAATCTATTACATTAATGCCATAAGAGAAAGGAAAATCTACGGATTTTAAACGACGAGGAAAGGAAGGTACATAAATGGTCTGTTGCTAGAATTGTAAAAGTGGTCTTAAAAATTCAAACTATGATTATGTTTGTAGCTGAATTTCAGGGCAGAAGTGTCTAGGTGGAGGATTAGGGATGGGAGTGGGGATGTACAATGTGGAAAGTAGGAGAGTTATGTTAATGCTAATATCTATATTGTTTTAGTTTCTAAACTGTAACTTCCTCTATTCTATCCTCAGTTTTCCTACTTCCTCTCATTCTGTTATTTGTCTTTCTTTCCCTTTTCTTCCTTTATTAGGTGAAGTAATGAAAATTCCTTATAAATATAAATGAAATGGATATGGGACAATAGGGAATTGAGAAAAACCTGACACATTACTGGCACATATGCAGGTTAAGGGACTTCTTAAATATACTTTGGATCTTCTTTTTCTTTTTTATAAAAGGGTGAGTTTTATTGTATTCATCATAATGTCTCACACACCCCCTATATATACACCCCTATATATACACACACCCCTATTTATAAATACACACACCCCTATATACCCTATATATAGGGGGTATATATATACCCTATATATAGGTGGTGTGTGTATATAGGGGTGTGTGTATAGGCACCTGCCTATATATAGGCACCTACATATAGGCACCTATATATAGGCACCTATATATAGGCACCTGACATACACATAAACTAATAGACATTAGAAAAGTTAAGGCATAGATTTCCTCTATATTGGCAAGTGATAGTAGGTAAAAATAAAGTTCAGAGAAAGTGCTCTGGGTCCAGTGTGGAAATGGAAATATTAGCATATCACAGAATAACCACTTTTATAGACTATTTACTTATTCTAGAAAAAAACTGTTAATATGCGTATTCTTTTTTCAAACTTTTTTGAGCTACATTTATTCTCTTGGTGAACTTGTATTTACAGATTAAATATACTGATCTTGAAAATATCTCTGCCGCCCGGGTTCAATCCCCAGCATCCCATATGGTCCCCCGAGCACCGCCCAGAGTAATTCCTGAGTGCAGAGCCAGGAGAAACCCCTGAGCATTGCCGGGTGTGACCCAAAAAAGCAAAAAAAAAAAAAGGAAAAAAAAAGGAAAAAAAGAAATATCTCTGTTCATTCTTCCTGACTGTCCATGATGTTAAATTTATACATAAGCTTTGTTTGACTACTAACAAGAATTGGTTTATATCCTTAAAAAGGAACCAAGAAGTTTGAATAAAGCTTCCTTTAAGACAATGCATATCTCTAATTACTATCCCATTTATTCTTTCTTACAGTTCATCACGTTAAAAAAAAGTAGGCCTATTTTTCCTTTATTTGGTAACAATTATTCTCAATATTTACTTTTAATAACACCTGATCTTGGTAAATACAATGCTAAATTTAATGGACAATTTTTAATATTTATAATATTTAACTCTAATTTCAACCTTTGGTCATCCACTTTTCTTGAGCTTTTATCTTCCTTGGCATCCTGACAGTTATTTCTTCCAGTTTTTCTTCATAGTCTCTGAATTCAGGTTTTCTTACTTTATTTATTCCCCTTACTCTGCTTCTTCCTTGGGAGAATGATGTAGTGTATCACATAAACTTGTCTCATGAATGGTGAATATCCTTCCATACCCAATTTGGAAAATCCTGTCAGAGAAACAGCAACTGCAGCATCCCTGGAATGTTTCACCAGTTTGATCCCTAAAGGATTTTAATAAATGTTATTAAATTAATGACCTAGCCTTTGTAAAAAAAAAAAGATGAACTTACAGTCTCATTGAGCAAATGTTTTATAATGGAGAAAAAAGAAATGATTAGAAAATATCTCGAAGAGTAACTAAGTAAATACTTGTAATAGTTTTGTCCTCACTAGTCTAGTTTCAGGGTAAAAAAAAAGTAAAACTCAAATTTTAAATTATTTGGCTGAGAATAAACAACATGGAACAGAGCTGGTAGACTTTACTTGGGGAGTAATGATACAGCTGCACTCTCACCTGATTTTGCTCTTGTTTATCCTGTATTTCCTCTCTGTTGGGATCCACTTTGGTGGAACTCTCTCTGGTGGGATCCTGTTTGGTACGAGACTTGAGCCCTTGTGTATGGTCTAAGTTTTGATCAGCGATAGAGGTCTTCCATTATATTGGATTGTGGTGCTAGAGCTTGTTGTACCATTAAAAGCCTTTGGAACTGCTCTAGACTCATGAGTTTTAACCCATTCCCTGGTAGCCTCGGAGGTAGAAGAGAACTTCTGTCCTGATACTGTTGGGGACCCCAGTGGCTCCCCAATACATGACAAATGTGTGAATTTCAAGCCACAATGTGTAAGAGAAGAGAGAGAGAGAGAGAGAGAGACAGAGAGAGAGAAAAGAGCAGCTATCTAGTGGTTTTAATGCCACTCCATTAGGAGCCCCAGAAGAAACCAGAGGAACCCTCACTCCAAGATCGCAGCCATTTTCGATATCCAGATTCCACAGCTTGTCAGAGCCCCACCCAAGAGGAAGCCTATTTCAAGCCCAGGTATGCTGGTCACAGAGGGTAATGTCACTGGGTTTCCGTGGAGATGGAGCTTGGCTCCATTTCCCCACCTCTGTCCCATCCATGAGGTCTGGTGAACCCACCCACGAACTGCTCCCAGGCTGTTGGCAGAGGCCCTTGGGCTATACTAGCATGCCACAGGGACAAATGGAGATGTCACTGGTGCCCACTTGAGCAAATCGATGAACACGGGAAGACAAGAGATACAAGTGATCCTATATTCTGGCATGGACTAATGAACTACTGACTCTACAATGAGCCTTATCTCCTCTCTCCTTTGAGAGTTGTCTCTTAGATGAGAATAAAACCTCAGTCAGCATCCGATTCATCTCAATTCTAATATTTTTATTACCTACTCAAGGTTTCTGTTTAGTTTTTTTTTGATATTGTTCATTTCCCTAGCAGTACATTTCTCTTTCTTCTCTCTTTTATAGTTAAGAGAGAAAAGAGATAAAGAGGCAGGCTAGGGGAGAGGGAGGGAATGGGGGGACAGTAGTGGTGGGAAATGGGCACTGGTGGTGGGATTGGTGCTGATACAATGTATGACCAAAACCCGGATATAAACATCTATGTAATTATATATCTCATGGTGGTACAATAAAATATTTTTAAAAACCTAAAAAAAAAATAAAAATACAAACAATTGTATAATTTCATACATCAAATGTTGCAATACCACAACCATCACCAGTACCCACTTGCCTCCGCCTGCCCCGGTGTTCCCCACTCACCTCTGCTTTGTCGTGCCAAGACAAGCTTCCTAACAGACCAGTTCTCAGTTTCTGCTGCTCTTAAGCATTGGCTATTTTCTGACTATGTTTATATCCTTGGCCTTGTGGTTCATCAATAAATGCTGGATTTTGAGATGACTACAAGAGTATGCTACCCACACGGCAGAGTCTGGCAAGCTACCCGTGTCGTATTTGATATGCCAGATACCAGTAACAATTATAGACCTCATTCCCATGACCTGATGGAATGGTTTGAGACTCTTTATGTTCCTGGAGCAAGCAGGTGCCCTTGGGCTCTACTTGCATGAGACAGGTCATATGGAGATGTTACTGGTGCCCACTCGAGCAAATTGATGATGGACGGGAAGACAGTGATACAGTGATGTTTATATCCTACATATGAGAGATAATTTGGTATCTATCCTTCCCCTTATGACTAACTGTACTCACCTGAGTTCACTCTAGATTCATCCATGTGGTAGAAAATCAAATGATTTTATCTTTCATCAACTGTTACTCACACAAGCATATATAGTCTGTTCTTGGACACAACATTTAAGCTATTGTGAATAGTTCTGTGAAGAATATATGAGTTAAATATTCTTTTCTGAATAGAAATTTAGTGTCCTTGGGGTAGATGCCAGGAAGTGGAATTGCTGGGTAAAATGGAAGTTCATGCATAGAGGTTTATTTTTTAAGGTGTCCATATTATTTTCCAGAAAAAATTAGACCAACTGATATCCGAATAGAGTAAAGGTTTGTTCTTTCCCCACATCCCACAGTACTATAGTGTGTGTGTGTGTGTGTGTGATGTGTTCCAATATCACTGAGATATTGGAACATTATCTCAATATGAGATTATATTTCATTGATATTCTGATTCATAGTTCTCTATTAGAGTGATGTAAAATATTCTTATGTTTATATTCTTTGACAAAGTTTCTGTTTGTCAGTTTCATCTATTCTCCTATCTTTTGATAGAGTTGATTGTTATTTTATCTCTTTTTTTATTTTTAGTTCTGCTAGTGCTTCCTATATTTGAATATCAATCTTTTGACAGATGAATGATGGGCAAATATTAACTCCCAATCTTGGGGTGTATTTTTTTTCTGGTCATTGTTCCTTTATAGTGCAGAAGACTCTTAGTTTGGTATAGTCCCATTTGTTTATCTTTGCTTTAGCTTAGCCAAAGGCATTGAAAATGCCTCAAGATTTAATGTAAAGACATGTTCTATTTTTCCCTCCATATTTGTTTATAGATTTGGGTCTGATAACAAGATCTTTAATCCATTTTGATTTGTCTTTTTGCCTGGTTTGAGGAAATGATCCAGGTTTTTATTTTTTTACATGTGACTGATGAGTTTTTCCCAAGCACCATTTGTTGAAGAGAAATTTACTTTTCCACTTCACAGTCTTTACCTCTTTACTGAATATTGGCTGTCGTATACCTGAGAATATGTCTCTATACTTTAAATTTTATTCAATTGTTTTAAGATTCTATCTTTTCTCCAGTACCCATAGTTTTGACTACTACACCTTTATAGTATAACTTAAATTTAAGGAAAGAGAAGTCTCCCATCTACTTTTCTCCCTAAGATTGCTTTGACAATAGGTAAATTTCAGCAGTATTTGAGCTATATCTTTTATAAAATGTCATAGGCATTTTTATAGGGATTGCATTGAATTTGTATAGTATCTGGTTAGGATTGTCATTTTAACAATGTTTTTTCCAGTCCACAAATAGGAGATATGTTTCTCTTACCCTGTGTTCTCTTTTATTTATTTTAGTAGCAAAATAATTTTCTTTATCTTTTACTTATTGTATCAAACTGATTCCCAGGCACTTGAATTTCCTGAGACAAAATTGTAGTAATGTTGTTTTAATTTTTCTCTTTATTTTGTTGTTCTCATATAGATATTCCATAAATTTCTGAGTTTTTACAGCCTGTAATTAACTATATACATCCATTGTTTTAAATAGTTATTTGTAGAGTTATATTATTTTGTAAGTATAGTATTATAATACCAGAAAATAGTAATAATTTGACTTATTTTTTCCTTTATGGATGCACATAGAAAAAATGGACAAATTATTGAACTCTGATAAATTTCCCAGGCTGACTCAAGATGAAAAAAAAGCATTTGAGTAAGTCAATTAGTATCAAGAAAAATAAAGAAGACTACAGATGTATATCTCTGATGTATATAGATGCAATTATTCACAAAAAAATTATTAGCAAACAGAATTCAACAACTCATCAACAAGACATACAGCATAAAAAAGTAGAATTCATTTCTGTGATGCAAAGATGATTTAATATATGCAAGTAAATAAATATACTTAACTATATAAATGCAAAGAAAAAGAAAATTCTTATAATCATATCAACAGACACAGAAAACATTTGACAAGATCCAATGCCCACTCATAATAAAAAATTCTCAATAAAATTGTGCTTGAAGGAACTTTCTGCAATATGTTTAAAGCCAGTTACCACAGGCCCACAGCAAACACCATACTCAATGCTGAAAATTGAAACCTTCCCATTAAGATCAGGCACAAGACAAAATTGTCTGCTTTTACCACTTCTATTGAATATAGTATTGGAAGTCCTTGCTGTAGCAATTAGGCATGAAAGAGATATTTAGTTCCCTCTTTTTATCTTTTAGTCATAATTTCAAGCTGACACTATCTTATAGAACATTATGTGTGATGAAAATATGATGATGAAAATGTTCTATATCTGTGACAATCAGTTCAATAACTACTAGTAACCATGACTATTGAGCCCTTAAAATGTAGTTAGTGGACTGAGGAACTGATTTTAAATTTAATTCAACTTCAGTTCATTTAAACTTAAATTTAAATAGCCACATTCAGTTAATAGCTACTGTAGCAGAGCCTGTAGTCGACATTTTATCTTGTGCCAAAGAGCTGCTTCTCTGAAATTTATCATTTTCCTTTTCCCATCCTGATTTTTTCCTCCCTTTCTCTATGTATCCTACTCTTTTGCCTTACTAGCTCCTAATGGCACAGATACTAGCTACCACTGTGCGTATCTCAAGTGGTAATACTGTAAGGCTGAATGGATGCAATTGGTGCACATGACAGTAGGAATTGTTGGAGGGGCAGGAAGGAAACAGGACATTGGTAGTGGGAATGACACTGGTGAGGGGATAGGTATTAGAATAATGTACGACTGAACTTGTCATGAACAACTTTGTCAACTGTGTATCCCATAGTGATTCAATAATAAAGTATGCAAAAAAGTACTCAAAAAGCCCTCTTCTTAATTTTTTTCATGGTTCATGTGTGGTGGGGCATAGAACAAGCTCGCTTTACACAGTGATTTTGTATATTACTTTACACAGTAAATTATATGCATGTGTGTATACAGATATATGTGTGCATTGAAAAAACAGCTAAAATAAATAATTTTATGTTTTCAAGACCCCTTAATAGGTGTCCCTGTTGCTCTGATATTTTTCAGAAATAATGATCCTTAAATGTGCCTGTATAACTCTGTCACTTTACTCATTTCAATCTTCACCCATCATGAGGGTTTGTGCTTCTTCTTTGCTCTACTAAACAATGGGTTATTTAAAAGTAAGCTCACACTGCATGCATCCTTAATTATCTGCTAAGTAGAAATCTCAGAATTTAGTGACTCTCAAAACCTCTTTATAGATCTATATATTTACCCAAACACAGGAAATCAAGCCTCTTTACTTGTCCAGCTATTTCCTTCTCATCACTAACCTTTATTATGTTAATGTCTATTGATGGGAAAAATGGCCCAGGTGAAGTTTCTCTGTAGTTATTTATTATTCAAATGTTATATGCATCTAAACATTCATTCTCCAAGTCATAGTTACCTTTCTTTGCTTTAAGTATGAGTCTAAGATCACTTTCTCTTATGATCTTATTCTATATTAAACATTTTATCTGGATATTTTATTTCTGGTCACATTTTTTAAACTTTATTATTGCATATTATATTTATAATTGTTATTATTATTATTATTATTTATTGATCAGTGGCATGTACCTAAAATTTCTTCTTTAGAATTTCTCCTTTAGAATTTGAATTTTTAACATCTACAATAGTGATATTTAAAATTTCTTTTAACAATCATGATATTTGGCATTAACAAATTTTATTGCAACTTCTTGTGTTTTTTTCATCCATTAAGTTTTGGCACTTTTAAAATGTCAGACTATAAATTTCCTCAATGAGCTATTGAGATATTTCTTTCTCACTGTGTTGCTATATCCACACTGAGACTTTATTTACTCATCAATTAAAAATATTATTTAAGCAAGCTTCTTGTGTAGAGAGTCTTCGAAGCACTAGTAATCAGGAAATTCTTTTTCTATTAAAGGTATATATGTAATAAACAATAAGATAATTAATGATAAGTCTGTTGGATCTTTCTCTATAAACACTTTTAGCATTTGGTTAGATTTTCTCCAAAGAAGAGCTTGTGTATGCTGAAGATTAGTCCCTAGAGTTCAAGAGAACTACAGGGAGAAAGTGGAACAAAGAAGGACAAAATTCAAAACAATCAAATTTATCACAATCTATCCGTGGAGACCCAATTTGACCATTGGTCTTAAATGTTTACCACCTTTGCATTTTAGTACTAAAACCTAAAAGAAAATATTAGCTTTACACCAGCAACTGCTCACCAGTTTTTGGTGTCCCAATGATTTGAGACAGCAGGAGCCATCGTTGCTGTGTGAGTTGAAACACGCTCAGAATTGTTTGATGAAGTAATGGCTGAAAGTACAGTTGAAAATGAAATAAGGAATATGTATAGACAAGTGATTAATCAGTAAAACTTTACACTATTTATGCCTGCATTGTCAAATAAACGTGTGAATATTCATTTGTCAGGGCGATTTGTCAGTCTGAACCCCAAATCACAAACCTGCTTAAGTCACAATATTCTTGCACAACAATTCCAGGAAGAATATGGGGCACAGTGTTTAACAACGTAAGGCAAGCAGAGATGTTGAATTTCAGATAAATTCAAGTTACAAAATGCAGAAGCATTAAAAAATCTATTATATGTTCTAAAGTATACATGTTAATATTTCCATATTCTTTCATTATATAAATTAAATCTGAAGTTAGGGTGAAGAACATTACCCTCTGACCAATCAATTTAGAAAATTATAACTTCTTTATGTATTATCAGCAACTTTACTTCCTTCTTTTGTTACCCTTTGGTATGACTTCTACTTAAACCAGGGAGTGGGATAGGATTACTAAGGTTTCTCTTGGAAAGAAAACATGTAGAGAAATGCATTGCTCTAGAGGGAGAAATCATAGCCTTAAGATTAAAATACACCAAATAACAAAGCAATCTGGCAGCTTTAGTCAAATCAAATAAATACTCTTAGAAGTTCTATCCCAGGTTCCTGCTTAGATAGTGTCTCAAGTACATTAATAAAATGAATGTGGGAAGTCAAACTGTTAATGGGGAATTAGGTTAGAATAAATTTTTTTTTTGGGTCCCCCGCGCGCCGGGGTTCCTGGCTGAACTAGGAATCCCTGGTGGTTGGGGGGTGTAGGGGACGCCGGCCGCCCGCCGAAGCCCCCCGATCCGTCCAGTTAGAATAAATTGATGTCCAACACCAGAAGAAGAGATGTATTGGTTGAGTGCCAGCACAGTGACACTGTGAAAAGTCAAACTAATGGTGGTTTAAGTAAGACTATTTATATATATATGAATATATATTATTAGATATTATATATATGACTGTGTATATATAGTCTTGTATTAAATAAGACTTTATATATAGTCTTATTTTCTTTCTATATATTTTATTATACCACCTTTAAATATACAATTACAAAGAAGTTAATGTTTGGGTTTGTTTTATCATACAGTGTTCCAGCACCCGTCCCTCCACTAGTGTCCATTTCCCACCACCATGTCCCCAATTCCCTCCCCACTCCCTTAGCCTGCCTCTATGGCAGGTCTTTTATCTATTTTCTCTTTCTTTTTCTCTCTCTCTTTCTCTCTTCCTTCTCTTATAAACTGTGGATTGCAATACATACATTTAGAGGTTATCATGTATATAACTTTGCCTACCTTCAATGCTCAGTTCTAGACGGGTATTATCACTTTCGACAATTATTAGTACACGATACCCTTCTCTGTCTTACCTAACCTCAGACTCTCACATGTTTGTGGTAGATTCCAGCTTTGACAAGATATTCCTGATCCTGTTTTGCCTGACCTTGCCTTGGATATTGGTTTCATTATATATATATATATATATATATATATACATATATATATACATATATACATACCTATATACGTATATGTGTATATATACATATATACGATATGTGTTATCATATATATATATGTATATATATTTTTGTATCATGCAAATAAAATTAATGCAGTCATTTTATATCTTTTTCCTTCTGGCTAATTTCACTCAACATAATCCTCTCCATGTCCATCCATTTATAGGCAAATTTCATGACTTCATTTTTCCTAAAAGCTGCAGAGTATTTCATTGTGTAGAAATACCAAAGCGTCTCTATCCAGTCATCAATTTTTGGGCACTCTGGTTATTTCAGATTCTGGCTATTGTGAATAGTGCCACTATGAAAATAAAAGTACAGATGGTGTTTCTTTTGTGTGTTTTGGCTTCCCAGGTTATATTCCCAGGAGTGGAATGGCTGGGTTGAACGGGAGCTCAATGTCTAGTCTTTGGAGGAATATCCATATTGTTTTCTAAAAAGGCTGTACCAGACGACATTCCCACCAACAATGGATGAGAGTCCCTTTCTCTCCACATCCATGCCAGCACTTGTTGTGCTTGCTCTTTTGGATATGTGCCAGTCTCTGTGGTGTGAGATGATATCTTATTATTGTTTTGATTTGCCAGAAGCAACCAGATGTCATTGGGCTACACTGGCACTTGATAGGGTCAAATGCTAATGTTACTGGCACCTGCAGAGCAAATCGATGAATAACAGAATGTCAAGTGTTCAAGTGATCAAGTTTTGATTTGCATCACACTGATGGTTAGTTTTGATGAACATTTTTTCATATGCCTTTTGAACATTCAAATTTCTTCCTTGTCAAAGTTTCTGTTCATTTTTCTCCCTGCTTTTTGATGGGTTGACTGTTTTCTTCTTGTAAAGTTCTAGCATTTGTGGTTCAAGCATTCCTGGGCTTGAAATACTCTCCTCAGTAGGGTAGGTCTCTCTAGGGTGGGTCTCTGACAAGCCGGGCTTGAGATTGGCTTAGTCTCTTGAGTGGAGCCATGATGATGAAAAATGCTGCCAGCAAGGTGTGGGGGTTCCTCTGGGTTCTTCTAAGGCTCTATTGGGATGTTGGGCTAGGGTCAGAAGTCGCTCGGGCTGGAAGCAGCCATTAGGCTACACTGACATGTGATAGGGTCAAAAGAAAACAATACTGGTGCCCACTCAAACAAATTGACAAATAATGGGATATCAAGTTACAAGGAAAGTTCTAGCAGTGCCTGATATATCCTGGATATTAATCCATTATCAGATGGGTATTGCGTGAATATTCTTTCCCATTCTGTGGACTGTATTTGTTTCTTGGTCACTGTTTCTTTTGAGGTGCAGAAGCTTTTTAGTTTCATGTAGTCCCATATATTTATCTTTACTTCTAGTTAGTTTGTTGGTGGTGTTTCATCTTTGAAGATGCCTTTAGCTTCAATGTCGTGGATAGTTTTTACTATATTTTCTTCAACATACTTTATGGATTCAGGTCTGATATTAAGATCTTTAATCCATTAGTCTTATATATAATCTAATATTCTGATATACAAATCAAATATAGCAGTCTGGCTTTTTACATTAGAACTCCATTAACCTCTCATTAAGTTTTATATATTTCATTTTAAAATTTTAATTACTTATTTACATGTTTATTGATTTAGATATTTTCATTTATAGAGATGTTTATGATTGTTTCACATGTACAAAATTTCCAAACCACACCCTTAACCAATGTACTACCTACCTCTCCCAAAGACCCAAAGGCCATCCTCTTTTAATCCCCACTGCCCAAAACAAACTCAGTTCTGTGGCGCTTTATCTTACTTTGTTGTCCCTGGCCCTTTGTTGCTAGCTTTGTAACTTTAAGTCCCCACAGAAGAGAGATAATTATGTGTATATTCCTTTCCTTCTGTGGTTTCTCACAACATGATATCTAGTCCCATTCATGTTAGGGCAAAACACATGATTTTGTTTTTTTAGATCATTGTAGTATTTCATGGTGTATGTGAATGTGTGTATGTGTATATGTATGCCTGAATATCTTGATCCAGTCATCCATAGTTGGGCATTTGAGTTTTGGACTTTAATATTTTGCTTAATGTTCAAGTTCTGCCTTACATTAGGTGTGTGTAAATGTTCTACAAGCTGTTCACTCAAGTCATCCTGAACAGGATTGGCAGAGTATTAGATGAAGGACAACCATGTGAGCAAGCTGTTTTCCCGAAAAGGATTCAGCACAACCAACCATAACCACACACGGTAACCAAGCTCATTGCTGTTTGTAGGGAGCTCAAGATGCCACTCTGTCTCACGTTCATTGATTTAAAGAGAGCCTTTGATTCTGTGTGGAGAATCAAAAGGCGACTGAATCGGTCATGGAAGCCCTAGTCAAAGTGGGCGTTCAAACCCAATACATCAAGATCCTTCATAAGCTGTACTACTGATTCCCACCAGGATCTCACCATTCTACAAAGAAGTGATCATCAATGTCAAAAGATGGGTTCAGCAGGATAATTACAATTTCACCAAAACTCTTCAGTGCCACCCTCAAGAACATCATGCGACAATTAGCATGGGGAGGAATGGGAGTGAAGATAGACGGTCGGCAACTACACCACCTCCACTTCACTGATGACATCGTTCTAATAACACCAAACATTAGCCAAGAGGCACAAAAGCTGGCTGACTTTGACCGAGAATGTGGAAAGATAGGTCTCCAGCTGAATCTCAACAAAACTATGTTTATGAGAAGTGAACTAGTTCAAGAGGCCCCATTCACTCTCAATGGAACAAACATTTATGCAGTAGTTATGTGTACCTAGGTCAAGAAGTCAACATGATGAACCACCTAAAACCTGAGCTGTGCAGGAGGAAGAGAGCGGCATGTAATGCCTTCAAGAGCATTGAAGAAATAGCTAAAAGGACAAAGAACCTCTGGCTCCCGGCACATCTCTTTGACTCCACTGTTCTCCCTGCATTAACATACACCTCAGAGACCTGAGCAGGATGAGAATGCTATCCTGGTCTCTCAAAGAGGAATTGAAATAGCTATGCTTGGGATATCATGCCTCACTCAAATGAGAGAAGGAATCCTGAGTTCCGACCTCCATCGCTGTTCCAGAGTCAGGGACGATGTCTTATTTGCCAAGGCATGGAAAATCAGATGGGCTGGACATGTAATGCGATTTGGAGACAACCACTGCACTAGAGCCATTACCAACTGGATTCCATGGGACTTCAAAAGATCACAGGGCCACCCACCTACATGATGGTCAGAGTTCTTTATCAAGACCCTGAACAGTTTGAGGCTCTTCATATTCCTGAAGCAACCAGATGCCATCGGGCTACACTGGCACATGATAGGGTCAAATGGAAATGTTATTGGCGCCCTCTGGAGCAAATCGATGTATAACTGGATGTCAAGTGATCAAGTGATCAAATGTTCTTCTGACTTAATGTTTTTCAAATACTATTTTGAAATCTGCCACTTCTACACTTCTAACTTGCATTCTAAAATGTGATTTTTCTCACTCCAGTCTTAAGGAAGAGGGAAAAGTAAAAGTGGGGTGGGGTCAGAGAGATCATAGAGCAAGTAAGGAACTTTCCTTGCATGTATCTGAACTGAGCTCGATCCCTGGCACTGCATAATCTCTAACCATGGTCAATAAAGATCTTGTTGCTCAGAGTCAGGAGTATACCCTGAGTACCACCAGTTATGGTTCCCAAACCAAAAATAAATAAATAAAAGAGGGGGGCATACTTCTATTGAGGTGCAAACTATGGAATTCTGACTCTTTATAAACCCTTATGGAATTACAGAGAATTAAATCATGTGACTATATCTAACATCAAGGGACTCTGGGGAGCAAAATTATCAATTGACCAATCAGATTCCTAGATGTTCATTACCACTAAAAGAGAAAGAAATATTAATATTAGAGAAAAATTATATCTCTATGGCTTTGTATTATTATGATAAATACATACATGAAATGCCTCAAGAGGTGGAACCAATTGACATATATATTGAGCAACTAGCATAGTTATTTCCCTCCCACATTCCCTTTAATGTTATTGTTGCTGCTGCTGTTATCCCTTTTGAGTAATTGAGTTGCACATAGTTTGCTACATGCTAACTGGGGGTCAGCTATTAGATTGTTATACTCTATAGATTGTGCACTTATGCCAGTATGACAATTACATTGTCATAGGAATCACACTCAGTGATGTTGTAAAATGAACTCACATCCTCATGCCTGCAAGGAAACACTATACTACTAAGCCACATTTATGAACCTCGAACTGGCTAACTTTTTTAAAAATATGTTAGAGAGAGCAGGTACACTGCTTGACTTGTGCAAGGCAGATCTGAGTTCTATCTATCCAGAGCATTCCATGCTGTATCTCAAGCCCCTGCCAGAAGTAATTCCTGAGTGCAACAGCAAGGAATTACTCCTGAAATTGCTGGGTTGTGGCCCCAAATCCCGCCCCCAAAAGCTAAATGGAAGAGAAAGAGAGAGAGCAGAAATAAGGATAATAAAATAATCAATCAATAAAAAAAAATAAACAATCCCTGTAAACAAATGTAGAACCAAATGTAGAATACTCTTTTTTTTTTTTTGTGTCACATCTGGCTCTGCACTCAGGAATTACTCCTGGTAGTGCTCAGGGGACCATATGGGATGCCGGGGATCAAAACTGGGTCTGCCGCATGCAAGGCAAATGCCCTACCTGCTGTGCTATTGCTCCAGCCTCTTAAAAGAATGCATCTTTTTTCTTTACTTCTAAGAAATAAAGATTTAGTCAGTCAGATGTACATGCTATATCTAGCTCCAGCCATATGATCTATTGGAATTTATGTAAATACTCTAAGATCTATTTTTTCTGATCTAAAAGTGGTAATTGCAATATATTCCTCTTCCAAGGATATGATAAGCTTATATTCTTTAAATACTTTTCCATGCTTGGCTCATAGTAAATTTTTTAGTAGAGACTACCCATTTTACTATTTCTTTTTTTTTGTTACTGTTAAGAGAAACTGAATATATGAGATCAGGACTTTGTAAAAAGCTGGTTCTTGGTAAATGTTGATTGGATATTTGGCAAAGGAGCAAAGTGTTCATTAAACACACCAAAGGGGGGGGCGGGGGGGGGCGTTGCTTGCGCCCGGGTCATGCCGGGGGGGCGATCCGGCCCAAGCGCCCCGCGAGGGGAGTGGTGTGGAGGCGGCCGAGGCGCTGGGCCATACCAAAAAAAAAAAAAAAAAAAAAAACACAATAAGAAAATGATCTTGGAAGTATTAAGTCATATACCAAATATGCATTATGTCTCTTATTAGCCAGTTAGTATATATAGCTAGTAAAGACCTATCCTGAGCAGGAAAAGCAATTAAGTTTTAAAATCTTTAAATACATGAAAAATTCTAACTGCTAAGAAAAATACTTTAAGGGAAACAAATACCTCTGAGTTCATTTGTTTGTGTCTACTTTATATATATTATGTACTGATCTTATCTAAAATAGGATATTTTAGATTTTTTTTATATTTTTCAGATTTTTAGATGTTTTATAATTTTTCTTATATATTTTAAGATTTAGAAAAATCTCAGAAGAAGTGGTATTTATTTTATAATAAATTCACAATAAGCAAGCTATACTGATTGATGTGTGGGGGGCCACAATCAACTGTATAAGGTCCTGAAGGTGTTTATACTGGGTCACTGGAATTATTCCTGCAGGTGTTTAAGGGCAGTCAGTGGTGTTTCAGGGTAATACAATGCCAAAATTAAATCCAGAGCCTCACATATGCAAGGCGTCTCTCCCACTTGAGCCACATCTCTGGCTAGCCCTACAATGTTCATTGGATATTTGGCAAAGGAGCAAAGCATTCATTAAACACATAATAAGAAAATGATCTTCAAGTATTAAGTCTTGTACCAAATATGCATTGAATTTTTCTAATTATGTGGAGTAGCACATTTAAATCCCAAATACACAATATTGTTGCTATGGTTTTTGCCATTTCACAAAAGAAATGAACAAATAAACAGAACTATGCCTTTTCTAGAGAACACCAGTGGTAAATGTTGATGCTGGTATTTGAACTGGAGGAAGTCTTTCACCTTATTGCCTCTTGCCCATACATAATGCTAAGATGGTGCAAATCACATAATTAGAAAAAGTCAAATATGAAATTTCATTTTTTACCCTTCTACATGTGTTATTAAGAGATTAATATACACTGCATATAATGAACTAAACAGTTTTTACCAGTGGAATGAATTACTTTGCAAGGTATCATACATACATATCTATGACATCTTCATGGCCACAGTAGACCATACAGCAACATATGAACACAACTATATGAGTTTGTCTGAAATGTTAATTTTAAAAATGCACTTAAAGTTATACAAAAGAACACCACTTTTTAATGTTTCATATTGTTAAGATATTATACAATCACTATTGAAAATGAATTCCTGGTATTCCTTTTTTTTTTTCTTTGCTTTGGAGTCAGACCCTGTGGAGCTCAGAATTACTCCTGGGTCTGCACTCAGGGATCACTCCTGGCAGGGCTTTGGGGACCATATGGGGGAACCAATATTCAAGTCCAGATCAGTCTTAGGGAGGCAAGCCTCCTACCCACTCTACTATATTTTCAGTTTCCCCAAAATTAATTGATAATTAGAATTATGCATGTTAGTCTCCAAGTTCTGTGGATTTTGTTTCTGGACTCTAATTTTTAGCCTATGAATAGGCTAAGAATGAAGAGGTCTGGGTGTGAAAATGAGAATAATAAAGAATAGCTAATTGCAGTAAGCAATCAGCCATATGAGATTACAGGAATATAAAATACATCATAAGATTTGCACCATCTTAGCATTATGTATGGGCAAGAGGCAATAAGGTGAAAGACTTCCTCCAGTTAAATACCAGCATCAACATTTACCACTGGTGTTCTCTAGAAAAGGCATAGTTCTGTTTATTTGTTCATTTCTTTTGTGAAATGGCAAAAACCATAGCAACAATATTGTGTATTTGGGATTTAAATGAGCTACTCCACATAAGCTACTTTAGAAAAGTGCTGGGCACCTAATAAATACTCAAAGTGTCACCTGTTATTTCTGGATAATCAGCTCACTTATCCTTATTTATTTCATGTAGATTTTTATTTAAGAAAATCAACTTATGGATTAATTATAATAGTTTCACTACAGTTTTCTACCCAATTTATCTGTCCTACTAAAAATGAATTTAACAGAACAATTTAATCAAGTAAAATTAATGTAAAATATTTCCAAATATATTAGAGATTTGCTTGGCATATTGGAATTCAATCCATCCTGTATGCTTCATTTCTGACTTACAAGCATTAATGGTAATTTGGTTAGTAAATCACCAAAGTCAGTATTGAACCTTTTCAGGTATTTCTTTGTCTAAGGTTCCTTCCTCCTCACTTAAATTACACGCACCCGTCAATTCCTTATTTCTCCTGGCAAGTTTTCTGAGGTGTGTACCAAGTTCTTGAAGAGCTGAATATCATCTTGCCTTGAGTTAAACAGGAGCCAGCTGGCACCATTTATCTCTACAAATTACAAGAAAATGTGGAGAAACAACAGGGTGTCTATATGGGGTTGGGCAGAGCCCAAAAGGGCAGCTCTGTATGAGAGAGTATATCATGGCGACGAACTCGAGAATTAGGTGTAAGCCCGGGAGGTTCAGACCTCACAAGACTTATCTTACTGTGGTTTCCAATAAAATTTTATGTTTCCCCCTCTACTCCATCTAAACATATCTTCAGAAGTTAAATTTTTATGATAATGATAGTGGTGGGATGAAATTAATTTTCTTACTTAATTTTCTTACTGTGCTAGTATCAGTGTATAGCTTCCCCATTTTCCAGACACAAATAATCAGACACTTAGTTTTCTACTTGTGTGTTATTTTGATAAATTATGTAACATCATCATTTTATATATAGAATAGGCTTTATAATGCATGCCATTGAAAAGGAGCAAACACTACTTCTACTTTGTAAGCATTTTTGTGTCCCAAATGAGTATAACACTAGTGAGAATTCATAAATAATTTTTAGTCAGTCAAGCAGTATAATCTATGTGAAATCATATAGAGCAAGATTATCCAAGATGAATGTATGTATGATATTTTTGGAAGAAATAAGTATAAATCTTTCTTCACACTTTCTATGTATGTCATAATTGAAGTTCTTAAATCAGAAAAATGATAACCTTTAAAATTGAATTATTAGAAAAAATAAATGTCCCACTAGAATAAACTTTCCCATGTATCCATTCTGTTACTACATCTTAATAAACTTAAGAACAACATAAACAAAAACTATTTTTAAAATATGCATAATTATGGAATGTGAGGGAATTGGTTGAAATTGTCATAATTTTGAGAAAAAAAATTTTGGGGGCCAAATCTAGCAATGCTCAGGGGTTACTCCTGGCTCTGCACTCAGGGAATTACTCCTGGCAGTGCTCAGGAGAGCATATGGGATGCCGGGATCGATCCCAGGTCAGCCACTTTGCAAGGCAAATGCCCTACACACTGTCTTATCACTCCAACCCCCCATTTGAGTAAAGTTTTTATATTTAAACTAAATTAAAGCAACTTTGAGTACTCTCTTGCATAATCAAATGTGCAAATTTTAGACATAAAACTAGAAATATGTTATATAAAAATAAATAACTACTATTATTTCTTAATTTCAATCAGTCTGAATAAATCAAACTTTTGTGTATCCTTATTTTTTTTTGGGTCACCCGCGCGGGTTCTTGGCCTGTCGGAATTCTCGGGGCGCGGGGCCTGGGTGGGGGGCGGGGCGGGGGGGTGGGTGTAAAGAACAAGTCATATTTTATCTGTGGTACATGGGCAAATTATAGGGACTAATCAGAAAATAGTTTTTAATTCCCTATAAATGTCCAACATTCTGGGTCACAATATGCATAGCTTTCAAAAAAGCTGATTTTGGGAAGCAATGTCAAATTTGTTAAAAATGTGTTTCTAGGATACACTACGAGACTAAAAATATATTATGAAAATGTAGAGGCAATCTTTACAATTTTGATCTAGTTCTAGGTGTTATTCTTATCAGTTTACTAGAATTCATTACAGTCCAGGATACAGCTGAAGCAGGGGCTCTAAAAAATTTTAGTCTTACATCTTCAAAGGTGAAACACCATTAACAAAGCAACTAGAAGAAAATATAAACATATGCGACTACATGAAACTAAAGAGCTTCTGCACCTCGAAAGAAACAGTGACCAAGATAGAAAGACAGTCCACAGAATGGGAAAGAAATATTCACCCGATACCCAGCTGATAAGGGGTTAATATCCAGGATATATCAGACTACAGCTATATAAGAAGAAAACAGCCAACCCCATCAAAAAATGGGGAGAAGAGATGAACAGAAACTTTGACAAGGAAGAAATTCGAATGGCCAAAAGGCATATGAAAAATTGCTCATCATCACTAATTATCAGAGAGATGCAAATCAAAACAACAATGAGATATCACCTCACACCACAGAGACTGGCCCATATCCAAAAGGGTAAAAGCAACAAGTGCTGGCGTGGATGCGGGGAAAAGGGGACTCTCATACATTGTTGGTGGGAATTGTCGCACTTGTACAACCTTTCTGGAAAACAATATGGACATTCCTCCAAAGACTAGAAATTGAGCTCCCTTTTGACCCAGCCATACCACTCCTGGGAATATACCCTGGGAAGCCAAAAACACACAGCAGAAACACAATCCAGCACTTTTATTTTCATAGCAGCACTATTCACAATAGCCAGAACCTGGAAACAACCAGTATGCCCGAGAACTGATGACTGGTTAAAGAAACTGTGGTACATCTACACAATGGAATACTATGCAGCTGTTAGGAAAAATGAAGTTATGAAATTTGCCTATAAATGGATGGACATGGAAAGGATCATGTTGAGTGAAATTAGTCAGAAGGAAAGAGAGAGACATAGAATGACTGCATTTATTTGCATGACATAAATATATCAGGTGGTCTTACCAAAAGTGGAAATTACCACAAGCGTGTGGGAGTCAGAGGTTAGGTAAGATAGAGAAGGGAACATGTGTGAATAAATGTCAAATGGGCTGATACCAACATAGAACTGAGCACTAAATACAGGCAAAAAAAATGCACATGATGGCTTCTAAGTGTATGTTGTGCAACCCACAATGTGTGAGGAAGAAGAGAGAGAGGGAGAGAGAAAAGAGATAAATAACCTGCCATTTAGGCAGGCTATGGGAGGAGGGAAGGAATTGGGGACATTGGTGGTGGGAAATGGACACTGGTGGAGGGCGGGGTGCTGGAACACTATGTGACCGAAACCTCCAAACTTGAACAACATTGTAATTGTATATCTCACGGTAGTATAATAAAATGTTTAATTTTAAAAAAAAAAAATGACAGAGAGCAAATTTTGGGGATTAGACAGTTAAAGGGAGAGATTTTCTCAAAAAAACTATACATAGTAGCCAATTTTCCTCCTGTGTTCTATAACCAAAAAATACCACATCACAACAAATAAAATGTGGAAACAGATAACAAAAAAAAATACTCTTCATGGCATCTTGAAGGGTTAATCTTTTCCAGAAAGTTTTCCATTGACTTTGCACAGATCCATAAGAATGGATTTATTTATAGCAACTCTTTGTGGCAACTATAGCCTTACCAAATTTATTAATAAAATAAAAAGGCTTGAAAGTTGAAATCAGTCCTTGATCTGTAGAGCCGATGCTGTGCTAGCAGGCATGGAAAGAACTTTCATCCTTATATGTATCCAGTAGAGTTTTTGAATGATAATATGCATCATTTCCCAGCACTTGATGGAATGGTTTGAGGCTCTTTATGTTCCTGTAGTGGGCAGATGCCCTTGGGCTATCTAGCATGTGACAGGACATATTGAGATGTTACTGGTTCCAGCTTGAGTAATCGATGATCTATGGGAAGTCAAGTGATCAAGTGAAGTGATCAATATGCATCATCAATAAGTAGCAATATTTTGAAAGAAATCTTCCCCACCCCACCCTGAGTAATAGTTCTTAATATTGGGCTCAAAATATTCAGTGCATCACAATATATCCTTCAGAGTTTTCATTCCATTTGTAGTATATAGAGCATATTTAGCATAATTCTTCATTCTCATATTTGCAAGAATAGTAAATAAACATTGACTTCATCAGGTACATTAGTTTCTTAGAAAATAAAACTTTTCGAGAGTCTTGCAGACGGCTCGGGAGGCGGGGAGCCTGGCTCGGCGCCGGGCCTCAGCGACTATGGAACCCCGAGGAGGGCAGATGGGCTCTGGGAGTGGGCCCGCGCCTCCGGAGGGTCCCAGAAGCGGCCGGATGGGACTCGCCACCACGCTAGCCACCATTTTCATTGTCCAGACGCTGGGAGAATGTCCCTACGACCAGAGGACCAGCAAAGCCGGTTCGAGCCCAAGTAGGCGGCTCCAAGAGGCGGGAAGCACTGGGAAGTCAGCCACATTTAGGCGTGGTCACCCCTTCCCCCTCCATCGCGACTAGCCCG
>JAJIBD010002439.1:0-36630 GCA_021461705.1 Cryptotis parvus | reverse complement strand
GCTGGTTCTTTGGGAATTCTGTGAATCACTGCATGATAGAGCATTTCAAGTATTTCCCAAGAGTTAGTTCACTGTGATAAAATCAATGTAAGTATTTATTGTTGCTTACCTTATCTGATTTCAACATGAGGAAGACTCAAGAGAAAAACACATGAAAGAAAGAAGAGTAGTTTATTTTGAACTATCCAAAATTTAATTAGAAGAACAAATTTTTCACTACTAGAATTGCTCTGGAAATTTAAACAAGGTATGGAAGGTAAGATATACACCATGTGTTAGGCCAAGAGAATCTTAACATCAAGAAAAGTGAAGATGACATTCAGAGCATGAAAGGAAGAGAAATGAGTGATAGAGAAATAAATGATAAAGAAATTAACTGGTAAAGTCTTATACTTGCATGTCCTTGATTATGTTATCCTCCGGAAATTCTAGCCAATGTTTTAACTAATATACAGATATAATGTCTAACATTAAAAGGCATGAATTCCATTTATAAATTTTTTGTTCTTGTCAATTTCACAAAATTAATTTCTTTCATTTATCTAGAAACTACCTTCTTTCATACTTTGTTTCATATGGAACAATATAAACAGCACATTACACTAGAAAGATAGTTTAATTTGTAAACAGGAGACATTAATTCTTTGTCAGGTTGTCGATAAGTATCCACACCTTATAGTTTGGCTGACCCTCGTTTTCCCATAGGAAGGAAGTGAATTTTCCAAAAAATTATTTCTAAAGTATCATTATATAGAAAATATGACTTGATGAATATTTCAGAGTACCAAAATATTCTCTGATAATGATTAATATCCTTATCAGTATAAAATATACTTATTAAAATCCTGTTACTAGATTTTTTTCCTCAAATTTTATTTTTATGACTAAAATTTCACTTCAAAAGTGGTAATTTCAGGTCACTTTCCTTTTCATCTTAAAGTGTTTCTTCTTTACAACATGTAAGTAGCTGTTTTGCTTTCCAAATTTTTCTCATCACAATTTTTCTCATAAATTCTCATTTTTCTACAAGGAAAAAACCTGTTCACTTTAACTACTGAGACAACTTACAGTGTTTAATATTAAACTAGATTGTTGAAACTGATTTTTTCAAAGGGTCGTTAGGGCTATTTTTATTTTGCTCTCATAATAATTAATTAAGAAACAATCTTTCAGTAGTCTGCCCAATTCTCTACATCTTAAAAACTGAAGCAGATCTAGGGACCCCTCTGCTGGCAGAAAGACAGACCTGGATTTGTTGCTGCAGATAGAGAATAACAGAACATGATAAACTAGCTTTAGGAGGGGTATTTGAAGGAGCTGATATTCTCAAATACATCCCACATTCCCAATTTAGTATAGTCAACTTCTCTCAACTGAATCTCTATAGACTTTAGAAATACTTAAAAGTACACATTTAAATTAGCATCATGAATTGAGTGAACAGATTGTTTGGTTAAATTACCCTCTAGATAATTTATAATTATCTAGAGGGTAATTTATATTCTGATCACCTTATATCAGTGGTCAGAATACAAATTTTAACTGTTTGTTTTTCAAGGACTTAAACATTTTATGATTTTTTTTGATTACATGTCTAACAAGCACAGAACACATTTTATATTGCTAAGAGCAATTTCACTATTTTGCTTTACTAAGTTATATAAACACTCAGCAAATATTTTCTTAGTACCTACCATGATCAACAAGAGTTTTGAATGATGAAATGAAATTTTTTTAAAGAAATTCCCAAGTGGAGTGATGAGAGAGTTCATAGGGCTATGTTAGAGCCCCAAATTCAATTCCTCACACTATCTGCTTGCCCAAACACTGCTGGGAATATACCCTGAGCACTAAATGAAGAGTAGGTTCCAAGCACCGTTCTGGGTATGGCACAGTTATCAGAAAAAAATCCTCAATATTGAAATGCATCTCAGTATTATAAATACTGTAACAAAAATATGCAAAAGGTAGGAAAGGAAAAATCACTGTATCACTGTATCACTGTCTTCCCGTTCATCATCGATTTGCTTGAGCGGACTCCAGTAACATCTCCATATGTCCTGTCTCATGCTAGTAGAGCCTAAGGGCATCTGCTTGCTCCAGGAACATAAAGAGCCTCAGTCCATTCGGAATGAGGTCTAAAATTGTTACTGGTATTTGGGCATATCAAATACAACACAGGTAGCTTGCCAGGCTCTGCCGTGCAGGTAGAATACTCTTGTAGTCATCTCTAAGTCCAGCATTTATTGATGAACCACGGGGCCGGCGCCCCAAGCCGGGCTGTGATAGGCTGGTCTGCTGGGTGGGGTTCTGAAGAGAGAGAAGTCCGGATGTGGAAAATGGAGGCCCTCATGGAGTGGGGGATCGTCTGGCTTGTTGCAAGGCTCTGCTGGGGTGGCGGGCCAGGGCTAGAACTCGCCATTCCTCCTGGGTGCCTCGTGAGGGGCTGGACACAGGGAGAGCCTGTAGCAGCTCTGCCCCATGTCTGTGAGTCTCTGGCCCGGCATACCTGAGCCGGATTTAAAAAAGACTGCTGCAGGGTGGATGAGCCGGGCTGTGATAGGCTGTCTGCTGGGTGGAGTTCTGATGAGGAGGAAGTCCGGATATGGAAAATGGAAAGGAAAATACATTGATGAATTTCACTGTGTCAGTAGAATTAGTGACTAAAAGAGGTAAAATTCTATCCAAGAAATGTTCCACAACTTACTTATTCTGGGTGTTCTAAAATCACTTCTTTTTTTATGAGTAAAAAATATTATTCATAAAAAAGAAAAAGAAAGAAAGGAAGAAAGAAAAAGAAAAGTTCCACAGAAGAGGTAACTTTTGCCCTATTTTTTACAACTGAAACTCAAAAAGTGGATTCAAGAGGAAAGCGCACCATAGTCAAAGGAAGAAGATAGCTTATAATTGGTGCGATTAAAGGTCAGAGTGCAGGGAATTATGTGGTGAGGCATAAGGGAGGTAGTAACCCCAATTTGGAAGTGCCATGCGTAGTTATAGAAGACTTTAGGTGGAAAAAAATAAACAATGTTGGTGGTGGTTTATAATATGGTCTGATATCAAAAAGAAAGTAATAAAATGGGATCAAGTTTTATGGGGAAGAAATTCTTTCTCAGATTGATTATAAAATTCTGAGATATACAGAAAGACTCTATCTACAAGCTGGTGATCTGGAGGATCCACTTGAATGATTTAGTTATTATTGAACATGGTAGCAGTCTGCATATGATATACTGACTTTCAGCTAAGTATGATTATTAAATGCCTATTTACTTAAATTGCTTATGGTTATAGTTTATTTGATAATTATCTGGTTAACAAAAATAAATTTGTTCATTGTGAGGAAATTCCACCAAATATTAGATATTTGTGCACAGTTTCTTATGTTAATAGGGAAGGGGATTTAGATTGGCTCTGAGATTTGTGACCTACCAAAGGTAATTGGATATGTTATTTCTATTCAGAAGATAGTTTTTACTTTTTATAATGGATATCAAGATATCCCAATGACTCCTACAAAATAAAGCTACAGAACTGGGCAGAAATGGCAATTTTCCTTATGCCAATTATTTGTAGTCATGGTTTTGAACATTCAACATTCACTGTTTTAAACTGGGACACTCTCTATATTAAAATTCCAAGCAGCTTTAATTTCACAACGATTTCCTATGTTATTAAAACCAATAATGTCACTATTTTATAGTTTTGCCAATTAGTCACTAGACTAGTGACCTTCTAGAAGCAGGCTTATTAAACCAGTGAGAATAGAATATACATGTTAGAGTAGAAGACATGCTAAGAAAGAAGACACTAAAACACTTGTACAAATGAGATGAAAACTTTATTTATCACCCAGTATCATGTCCACAACTAAGAGATGCTCAAACGAGATGAGAACTGTTATATATCCCTGTTGCTGTGATGAATCAAGAGGGCCCATAGGATTGTGCAGGTTTCAGATTAGTTCCACCTACATTGCTTCATCACTCTGTAAAGTTTGACCTTTTCTCTATAATTGAAGCTGTTCACTTATCAGCACAAGCTCAAGTTTCACTATTAAAGATGAAAAGAGAGCTCATTGGGAGTTATTTAAGACTAGAAAGTCATGTAAAGTGTTTTTGCTGAGATCCTATACTTCAAAGTTAACTCATTTTTCATATCTAGCTGAATAAAAAGAATGTCAGAAAATGCATTTATACAACAATCTCAATTGTATAGCCAGCTAAAAACCAGGAAATTAAATAATGAACAAGAAAGAGGAACTGGATATATATATGTACTCATATATAGCTAAAACAATGCTGTGTGTATATTTTATGTGTGTATTTATGTGTTAAGAGCAAAAACATAGGAGCTAATAATCTTATCTACAAAGACAGGTGTAAATGAGGAGTACCAACAATTAGTGCCAGTTAGGAGAGCAGGCATGAGGATGGGGAAAGGGTAGTAAAGGAAGGTTTTTTGTGGTGGGGAAGTAACAACTGTACTGTGAAATGCTTTGTGCTTTGAAAATCAGGGTACAGATAAAGGGGAATAAAAAAAATTTTTAAAGAGGAGTATCAAGTACAGGTAAGAAACTATTTAGGCTCTCAAAACCCTAATAGCTCCATCTGATAAAGAAAGAAAGAAGGAAAGAAAGAAAGAAAGAAAGAAAGAAAGAAAGAAAGAAAGGAAGAAAGAAGGAAAGAAGGAAGGAAGGAAAGAAAGAAGGAAAGGAAGAAGGAAGGAAGGAAGAAAGAAAAGGAAGGAAGGAAAGAAAGAAAGGAAGGAAGGAAGGAAGGAAGGAAGGAAGGAAGGAAAGAAAGAAAGGAAGGAAGGAAGGAAGGAAAGAAAGAAAGAAAAGAAGAAAGAGAGAGAGAGAGAGAGAGAGAGAAAGAAGAGAGAGAAAGAGAGAAGAGAGAAAGAAAGAGAAAGAGAGAAAGAAAGAAGGAACATTTCATATGGTCATTTCATATGGTCTCTGTAATTCACCAGATTTGATTCCTGAGGTCTTTTACTGATGTGACCTCATAAAATAAAAAAGAAGGAAAATAAAATATCTTATCTTCAAAAACAGCAAACTGAGAAAATACAAAGAAGAAACAAAAATGGAGGCATATAGTTCATAGAACTCATGGAAGGTGTTGGAGACATTCCGGGTGCTATAGTAAAATCAAAATGATGAGCAAGAATAAACTGCTAAATTTAGTAATTAGGAATTAATATTTAGATATTTTAGGAAGTATAAAGTCAAATGTGTTTAGAACAATAGAATACACAGCAAAATAACATTAAATGAGGCAAGTGTTTATAGAAAATGCTAAGATTGAATGAAGTTAATTGAATGAAGGGAAATAGCTTAAATATATGTATCAAGATATAACAAGTTTGTTGGTTTTTAGAATAAGCAAAGAATTTTCTTGTGAAGTTTTACCACATTCCGCCTTAAACTTATTTCAATAAAGCTAATTTTGATTTTAAAGAGAGGATTTGGAAACGTTTTCTCAAAACTAATTGAGAGGGAAAAAATTGTTTCTGAAAATGCCCCAAACATTCTGCCTTCATGGATTCATAATTTTCCTCTGAAGAGTGAATAAGCATAGTTAAAAGAAAAGGTGAACTTGAACGTTAAGAGAAGAAATACTATAATAGAAAAAAAGAGGCAAGCATTTCAAGTGAATTAGAATACTATGTAATTTAACCTGGCAAACTACCCATGTCGTATTTGATATGCCAAAACCAGTAACAATTATAGACCTCATTTCCATGACCTGAACGAATGGTTTGAGGCTCCTTTTGTTCCTGGAGTGAGCAGATGCCCCTGGGCTACACTAGCTCTAAATAGGACAAATGGAGATGTTACTGGTGCCCGCTCGAGCAAATCGATGAGCAATGGGAAGACAAGTGATACAAGTGATAATTTAACCAAGTCTAGGGGTCAGAGCAATAGTCCTGTGGGTAGGGCATTTGCCTTGCACCCGGTCTACCCAGGTTTGATTTTCTGGCATCCAATATGGTCCCCCAAGCACTGCCCAGAGTAATTCCTGCGTGCAGAGCCAGGAATAACCCTTGAGCATTGCTGGATGTGATCCAAAAAGCAAAAAACCAAAATCTAGTAATAACCCAACTTAGTTTTTTTTTGTTTGTTTGTTTGTTTTGCTTTTTTGGGTCACACCCGGCAATGCTCAGGGGTTTCTCCTGGCTCTGCACTCAGGAATTACCCCTGGCGGTGCTCGGGGACCCCATATGGGATGCCGGGGATCGAACCCGGGCCGGCACAGGCCAGCGGCGTGCAAGGCAAACGCCCTACCCGCTGGGCTATCGCTCCGGCCCCCAACTTAGTTTTTATCATAATACTTTACATTGAGATTATATTCATTTCTTAATAAATTCAAATTATATGAGTGAGAAATAGGACTGAGTGACAGTACAGAGGGTAGAGCACATGTCTGAGTTGTGACAGACCTGAATTTGATTCCTGGCACCACATGACTCCCAGAGCATCCACAGACACAGCCCTGAAGTCCCAGGAGCACTGTCAGGTGTGTCTTGTGGGTCCCTGAGCATCACTGGATGATTTTAGTAATCTCTGTGATCCCAGGACCTGAACCGTATGACTCCCTTTAATTACATTGAACTGCCAGCTAGTTTACTAAGAATAGTAGTGCCCACACTCCACCCCCTACCCCTGAGCCCCTTCCTTTCCAAAGAATGAGAAATAAAGACAGACAAGGAAGATATGAGGACGAGGAGGAGGAAAATAAGGAAAAGGAAGAGAAAAGGGAGAGGAGGAGGAGGAGGAGGAAGAAGAGGAAGAAGAAGAAGGGAAAGGTAAAAGAAGAGCAAGAAAAGGAGAAGGGGGGAAAATCTATAAAAAAGTAATTCTTGGAGTGTTAAGTTTAAAAGGGTAAGTGAAAGAAAATGATAGTTAAAGAAAGGAAAGCATGTGAGGAGTATAAAGAAACAAAGCAAGTAAACATACAATACTTAGTGGAAATATATCCTAATATATCGTTAACAGAACATCATCCAATTAAATTTGGAAGAGGAACCTTGGGTCAGTGGTAAAGGATTACTTACACTCAGGTAGTAGGGATGGCTTAGTAGGGATTGCTTAGATGGCCACAGCAAGTATAAAGTAATAATGTAAATAACATTATAAATTATCTTACCTGAATAGAAATGATTGGCATTGGTTCTTCTCTAAAATGAGATAAATTTCCTCCTAAAAAATCTTTTCATCGCCTTTCTTCAAAGGCGAGAGCTAATGCCAGGATAGATTCAGGGCCATAAACAAGATCACACAACCATTATAAACCCAGGAGAGATTCTTCTAGCCCTGTAGGGGATGCCTGGGTCAGTGCTGAGGCAGGAGAGTGGAGCCTCCAGCACTACAACCAGTTAGATGGTTAGATTCTTCTAGGTCAATTTATGCTTTATATCTTTTCATCGTCTTTATCCTCCTTTCTCTGAAGACTTTAATTTCTGATTACCATATTTAAATTTTTTTTTATTTTGGAGGCCAGTGTGATGTTACAACTGGTATAATGCTTGCCTTGAATGCGACGTACCAGGGCTCAATCACAGGCACCATATATTGTCCCTCGAATACCTCCAGGAGTGATCCCTGAATTGGCTCCTGAACAAATGCCCCAAAATCAATCAATAAAATAGAATGCGTGTTAGGCCATGAATTTCTAGGGCAATGGAACTCTACATACATGTCTACTCATCAGGTCCTTTTCCTTCTTCATCTCACACTTACATTTGTAAGTCAGATGTGGATTATCTCCCCCACTTTTACATCTCTTTAAAGAGATGGCATTTAGTCTAAGAAGCACCGCATGCTCCCTGCTACTGCGTACAACCAAGCATGCCAGGTATTCTTAGCAGATCATAACAGTGGAGAAAAATAGAACAATGCATGGTCAAAGAAAATCATTACTTTTAAGTACAAGAAAAGATGATTTTCTCCTTTTTCCAAGAGAAAAAGAAAACACCCTAGCTCTGTTTTATTGACTCCCATCCCAGTGACTCAGTGTTTTACAGGCTTGCTCATCAATTCTCTGTTGTTCCCCATTCACCAACATCCGAAACACTCACCATTTACTCCACCCTGAGGGACTTCTTGAGAAACATCAGGAAGCCACAGATGTGAGCTGTTGAGACCAGCCCGGACTCTTCTTTACCATGGATCTTTCTGTAAAAACTTGAATATCATGAAAAACATGGCTCTCTGCTCTGTTTTTTCTTAGTGGATAAAAACAAAATCATTATATAATAAGGGAAAGATATTGACCATAAAACATACGCTCAGTCAAGACAGTTGCATAGTACAAAACTACCAAAGAATCACCAAGAGTTAACCTACAACTGTTTTCAATCAGCTTTTAGCATCCTTGTAGTGTTTGGCTTTCAGCTTTCAGCCAAGGGTGGGGTTGACTTTATATGCAATCAGTTGGCTGGTTCTACAACATTTAATATTTACCTGGATGAGTTCCATAGAAGTACCTCCACAAATGACCCAGAGAAACACACAATCTTTTTGTCTATCATTTCTCAGTCTTGAAGTCTCACTACATACCAGCCTGCTGTTTACTTCTGCCTAGGAGCCCTACTGGAACTAAATTCAGCTATCAGCCTTGGGTTTCATCTTTTTGAGGCTTTATACTTTTTCCTTATAGTTTATTGATTCCTATTGATTATAAAATTAATTTAAAATATTTTAAGGTATGGATATGAAAGAAATCATTAAACTAATTCAAGTAAAAGCAGAAAAGAAATTAAATTATAAAGATTTAATATATTTATTTTTTCCTCTTATTTTTTTGCTGGAATTGAAAGATAACATGTGATACAGTGAAACATCATCTGCAATTTTATTTTCAAAGCAGCACTATTCACAACAGCCAGAATCTGGAAACAACCAGTGTGCCCGAGAACTGATGACTGGATAAAGAAACTTTGGTACATCTACACAATGGAATACTATGCAGCTGTTAGGAAAAATGAAGTTATGAAATTTGCCTATAAATGGATGGACATGAATCATGTTTAGGATCATGTTGAGTGAAATTAGCCAGAAGGAAAAAGACAGATATAGAATGACTGCATTTATTTGCATGACATAATATAGACATATACATATACATATATATTGATACCAATATCCAAGGTCAGGCAAAACATGAATCAGGAGGTCTTGTCAAAGGTGGAAATTACCACAAACCTGTGGGAATCAGAGGTTAGGTAAGGAAACAGTGTGCTAATAATTGTCTAAAGTGCTAATACCAATCTAGATGAGCATTAATACAGGCAAAAAATACACATGATTACCTCTAAATGTATGTATTACAATCCTCTTATGTAATAGAAGGAAGAGAGAAAGAGAGAGAAAGAGAGAGAGAAAAGAGATAAAGAACCTGCCGTAGAGGCCATAGGAGGCATACTAAGGGGTCGGGGGTGAGGAAATCGGTGACATTGGTTGTGAGAAATGGGCACTGGTGTTGGGATGGATTCTAGAACACTGCATGACCAAAACCCAAACATGAACATCTTTGTAATTATATATCTTAGGGTGTCATAATAAAATAATTTTTAAAAGTACAAAAGTCAAATAAGATAAATTACTAAAGATAACATGTGATAAAAAATGTGTTGCAGTCCAAGGTCATATCTCAGATCACCAATTGGGGGGAGACATGACAAGGAATCATATGCTTTTTCCAATTTTCTCTTGCTATACATAATAAAAAAAGTGAAATGTAGGTATATTTATTAGTAAAACTGATAAATTAGAGAGAAAAAATAACTTAAAATGTTATTTTAAGTGAGAATGTAAGAACATTTTAATGACAGAAGTAAATGTAATAGGGTATAAATAGACTGGATATACACCCAAATAAAATTCACAAGGAAGCCACTTGTGAGTTGATTAAGATAGATATCATCTGCATAGCTATTGTATCTTATGTAATCAATGAAATACAAAAGAACTCCTAAAACACTGTATTTACATATACTGTATATATTTAACATATAATACACAATATGTAACTATATTTCTTATTCAATTTATTACAAATTTTAATATTTGTTATAAAAATATTTATTATACTTTGATTCAGAGAATTTTTGCTTAAAACATATTCTTAGACCTAATTATAAAAATGTGGTTTAAAATATACATATTTAAACATGTGCCAAAAATCTTTATTTATACTGGTAAAATATTCAAGGCAACAAATAAGTTTTAAGTAAGGGAATAAAATATTTTATTTAAGACCACACACAAGATATGCTACTTTTTGCTTCTTCAAGCTTTTTCCTACTAGCACTTACTGTTCTAATAACCCAAATTTATGGGACATATGATTTGAGTTTCTTTATCCTACTTTTTGTAAATGATTAATTTTTTCACCGGTTATTTCTCATAAGGAACTTACTTTAGGGTGAGGAGGATGAAACTTACTTCAAAATCCTTTTTGAAGAAGCATTTCTCATTTTAATAAGAAAGTTATTCATCTCTCAATATATATAAAGCACAATTACAGGAGATAGAGATTATTAAACACTGCAATAGCAGAATCAATTTTGTTTGAATCTTTTGTAAAGGTAGAATTTTAATCTGTCTCCATTATCTTTTGTTTAAGGTACCAAACTTTATATTACTCACAAGGTCTTTTCTAAAACACACCACTTTATGTCATATAGTTTCATAGCCTGTGTCTTAATTATCTATTCTGCCCTGGGAATGATGCAAATACTTAGAAGCGAAGCAAGCAAAGTTCACATTACTTAGATCTCTAAATCCAACCAGTTCTAGAACTTTCCCAAATAAACTTCAAAGATAAAATAGACAATAAATTTTATTTTATTTATCCTGAGTTGAATTTTTATGATTTAAAATCAGATATTTAACAAAGTTTATAGAAATTGAGGGCAAGCTTAAAGTAAGATACTCTGAAACAAGAAACATATTGAAAAGTTACAGTGAAAAGTGTTTCCCATCTCTGGCAATGCATTAGGAAAATAGTCTGGAAGAGAAGAAAAAGAGAAAGAGATTGAGAGAAAGGGAAAGAAATAAAGAACTGCCATGGAGGCGGGCTGGGGTAGGGGGAGGGAACCAGGGACGTTGGTGGTGGGAAATGGGCACTTGTGGAAGGATGGGTGCTGGAACACTGTATGACCAAAACCCAAATATGAACATCTTTGTAATTGTATATCTCACGGTGGTATAATAAAATACATATAAAAATGCAAAAAAATAAAAGTTGTTTAAGCTTTCATTTGGATTTCAGATGCTATGTATACCAGATCCAGGGCTTAGTAGAACAGACTCAAGATGTTGGAATGCTTTTTGTATCTTCATGTCTTCAGTAGAATTCTAATAGAAAATAACCAAATCCATATTAGGAAACATGAAGAACATTGGAAAGAATATCACATAAAGTTATTTTCTCTGTTCCTTCATTTTCCTTTCTTTTCTTTCTGCTTTCTGTTTTTCTTTCTATTCCTCTCCTCTTTTTTCCCTTTCCTTCATAATTGTTTAGACAAAGGTGTTTTTCTGATAAGTATGGAACATAGAGATAGCGTTGGTCTCTAGAACTTAAAACAAAATATCTTGCTCTAAATTGATCTGCGCACAAAAAATAGGAAACCAGTAATTATTTAGGAGAACCAAAAGTATTTAACAAAATATGTTATCAAAGAACTAAAGAAATTAAGGCATTTGCCAACCCTGATTGGATCCCTGGCATCACATACGGTCCACCACGCATCATCAGTGACCTCTTGAGAACAGAGCCAAGAGTATGTCCAAATATGTCCAGATATATACAAGAAAAAAAAAAGCTATTGATTTGACTTGCTCCTCCTTTATCTCCTGATCTTAGCTCTGATTCCACAAAACCCAGGTAATAATTGCTTTGATTTTACAAATCAAAGAAAATGCCAAAGTGATTATTGTGCCAAAGTTGGCTGGTCAAGTACTAGTTTTTATTTACTATAACTTCATATAAAGCTCTTTTAGAGAAGCAATTATTTTGCAACTAACTTAAAATGGAGCTGATTACCTTTAATAATTGTGTGGACTTCATCCAGTTCACTGAAGACATTAAGAAAAATGACAAAGGAATGTTGTCACAAAACTGTAACATATAAACCCTGCCAGAGTTTTTAAGCCACTGCCATAGGAAGTTTTTACCTACTGCCATTTTTAGAAAGAATTTAAACTCTATTTCATTAAGTTATTATCCTGTTCTAATTAAGGCTCAAATTCAAGAACAGAACACAATATGTTGCTAAGAAAATGGTTATAACAGCATTTGCGTTCTCTCTCCCTCTCCCAACATGGCGGCCTCAGCAAAAAAAGAAGAATAAGAAGGGAAAGACTATCTCCCTAACAGACTTTCTGGCCGAGGATGGAGGTGCTGGTGGAGGAAGTACTTATGTCCCTAAACCAGTCAGCTGGGCTGATGAAACAGACGACCTGGAAGGAGACGTTTCAACGACTTGGCACAGTAATGATGATGACGTGTATAGGGCACCTCCAATTGACCGTTCCATCTTGCCCACTGCTCCACGGGCTGCTCAGGAACCCAATATCGACCGGAGCCGTCTTCCCAGATCGCCACCCTATACTGCTTTCCTAGGGAACTTACCCTATGATGTGACAGAAGAGTCCATCAAGGAATTCTTTAGAGGGTTAAATATCAATGCAGTGCGTTTACCACGTGAGCCCAGCAATCCAGAGAGGTTGAAAGGTTTTGGTTATGCTGAATTTGAAGACCTGGATTCCTTACTGAGTGCCCTGAGCCTCAATGAAGAGTCTTTAGGTAACAGGAGAATTCGAGTGGACGCCGCTGACCAAGCACAGGATAAAGACAGGGATGATCGTTCTTTCGGCCGAGATAGAAATCGGGATTCTGACAAAACAGATACAGACTGGAGGGCACGTCCTGCTACTGACAGCTTCGATGATTACCCACCAAGGAGAGGCGATGACAGCTTTGGAGACAAGTATCGAGATCGTTACGATTCAGACCGATACCGGATGGCTATCGGGAGGCGGGTACCAGGATGGGCCTCGCCGGGATATGGATCGATACGGGGCGGGATCGCTATGATGACCGAGGCGGCAGAGACTATGACAGAGGCTATGATTCCAGGGTCGGCAGCCGGAGAAGAGCCTTTGGCAGTGGGTACCGTCGGGATGATGACTACAGAGGCGGAGGGGACCGCTATGAGGACAGATACGAGGCGGGATGACCGGTCCTGGAGCTCCAGGGATGACTACTCTCGGGATGACTACAGGAGGGACGACAGAGGTCCCCCACAGCCACCCAAGCTGAACCTGAAGCCTCGGAGTACTCCTAAGGAGGACGATTCCTCTGCCAGCACCTCCCAGTCCTCCATCTTTGGGGGCGCGAAGCCTGTGGACACGGCTGCGCTGGAGCGGGAAGTGGAAGAGCGGCTACAGAAGGAGCAGGAGAAGCTGCAGTGGCAGCTGGAGGAGCCCAGCTAGACCGGCGGCCTCGAGAGACACCCAAGCTGGAGAAGTGAAGAAACTCAGGAACGGGAACGGTCTAGGACAGGAAGAGAGTCATCGCAGATTGGAAGCTCAGCCACATCTGGCAGAAATGCACGGAGGAGAGAGAGTGAGAAATCTCTAGAAAACGAAACACTCAATAAGGAGGAAGATTGCCACTCTCCAACATCTAAACCTCCCAAACCTGAACAGCCTCTAAAGGTAATGCCAGCCCCTCCACCAAAGGAGAATGCTTGGGTGAAGCGAAGTTCTAACCCTCCTGCCCGATCTCAGAGCTCAGACACAGAGCAGCAGTCCCCTACCAGCGGTGGGGACAAAGGCGCTCCAGCTCCACCATCTGAAGGACCAGTAAGGAAAGCAGATGAAAATAAAGTCGATGGTGTGAGCGTCCCAAAAGGCCAAAGTGGCAATTCCAGCCGTGGTCCAGGAGACGGAGGGAACAAAGACCACTGGAAGGAGTCAGATAGGAAAGATGGCAAAAAGGATCAAGACTCCCGATCTGCACATGAGCCAAAGAAACCTGAAGAAAATCCAGCCTCCAAGTTCAGCTCTGCAAGCAAGCACGCTGCTCTATCTGTGGATGGCGAAGACGAGAACGAAGGAGAGTGCATCGAGTAGACCTCTACATTCTGTGCTTTCTCCTCTCTCTCCACCCTGGCACATTCGAGAGCAAATCAAACATACCCAGACAAGACAAAATAAAACTCACCATCTCCTGGAGACCTTTCTTAACATTTTTTTAAATGAGATTTCTTTTGCATGCTGCTGCAGCCTTTAAAGTTATTGAACTGCCTGGAGAATCCGGGGGGGGAAGTGTGGTGCGTGTTCTTGTGACATACACAGTTGTGTGTGAGTCGTGCCTAGGGCCCTCACTTAGCAGATGGCAGTGACAGTTCGGTGTCTGGAGCCTGGTTGGGCAGCAGGGCAGGTGGAAACGGAAGGGGTGGAGTCCTTGCCCTGTTTCGGCCGGTAGGAATCCGCAAAGCTTCAACTGAATAAAATGTCATCCTTGGAAGGGGGGAAAAAAAGAAAAGAAAATGGTTATAACAGACAAATTGTGTGGGTTTCCCCTTAACATTTCTTTGGTTTTAGTTTGAGACCATATGCAGTGGTGCTCAGGGCTCACTCCTGGCTCTGCACTTAGGGATAACTTCTGGGGGGTGCTTGGGGGACCATATGGATTGTCAAGGATCAAACTCATGTTGGTTGCATGAAAAACAAGAGCCTTGATCACTGCACTGTCTCTCTGCTTCTCAGTGTAATGTTCTCAACTCACTTCTTAAAACATTTAAATATCAGCTTCAAAAGTTTTGGAGGGCGAAGTGATAGTACAGAGGGTAGGGCATTAGTCTTGCATGTGGCTCACCTGGGGTCAATCTGGGCATCCCATATGGTCCCCCAAGCACTGCCAGGAGTAATTCCTGAATGCAAAGCAAAGTCATAAGTAAATCCTGAGTAGTGCTCGGGATGATCCAAAAAATAAATAATTGGATTTAGGGACTGATGCCAAAGAATGGTGGGTAGGGTGTTGGCCTTGCATTCAGCCAACCTGTTTGGTTCCATCTCTGACATATCATGTGGTCACCCCAAGCACCCTTAGAAGAAATTCTTGAGAGTAAAGCCAAGAGCAAACTCCTGGGCATTCCCTTCAAACAAAAACGGAAAAACCACCCTTTTGATTTTTCCCTCCACATCATATGAACAATGTGATGACATGCTGCTGTCTTCATCAGTGCTTATTGACCCCAAGATTCCTGGGGGCACTATGCAAACCTTGGCTAAGAAGACTACTGATACACATACCAAGTACTGCTTGTGTCACAAATTTACGATTGCAGTTGACACAGATCTGTCTGTGGTCTTTAGAACGGATGTAAACCATGGACTTCTTTGTGATCCTCCTGATATTTCCAAGAGCTGGTGTGTCAGTCACCATTATGGAGGCTAGACTTTAACATAAAGATGAAACAGGGCAGTGAACTCATTACTGGAAACTCAGAATCACTGAACTGAAGTATTCCCTCTAAGGAAGTCTGTAAAGAAAGAGTGAAATTTATGAACCTTGGTTGAGAATAAACCCTTTGATATTATGTTAAAAGTTGGATTTTATGAATTCTGAAAAGAAAATCCTAAATAATATTGTGATCATATTATTTACCCCCAAAATGGTGCGAATCAAGTTCTATTGTCACTGAATATTTTCATGGGTCAGAATGCCTATGACATATGGCTATGTTGTCATTTACCAGCATAGCCATAGTACATTATTTCTTCTATTACTTAATAGCTGTGTTTATATCTGTCATTTTAGAAATATTCTTAAATTTATTAAGTTGTTAAGTAGCAATACTGAACTGGCAGCACTGTATTGGTAAGGGTAATTTTATAATTATTCATTGTCCTTTTAAAGGAAGTAAAAGCCTAGATAATGGGACCTACACTTACCTTTACAAACAAAATTTAAAAAAGGATATTTGCAAGCTTTCTTTATGAAAACATTCCTATAATAATCAAATACTAATAACTTAGAAACACCTATGAGATAGATTCTCTGGTACAAACATGTGTAGAGTACAAAGTTTTATTCTAGTAAAGAGACATGGCCAGGGTAAACGTATAATAACTATAAATGTTAATGGTACTGTAGTTATTATCCTTATACATAAGATAATTCCACAACAAATTCACAATTACATAGCAGTTGCTCTTGAGCACATCAACACAAAGAGACTATGGAGTGGAAAACAATAATAATATAAACAGTATTCTAGGGAAACTAAATCTCACTCACATGACTGGAACATGCCAGTTTGGAGATGAAGAAGGGTAATTTAATTGATGGAGACTCAAGAGGATACACATTATGAAGCCTTGTTTCATATAAAATTTAAAAGTCTGTATTCAACTATGTTAAATGAGGTATACAAAAGGATTTTTCAAGAAAATAACCAGACATTTCTATGAAGAAATTTCTATTAAGTGGCAATATAAAAGAATATTTTTAGGGGGAAGCAGTGATAGTACAGAGGGTGGGCACTTGTCTTAGACGTAACTAGCCATTCCTGGAATCCCATATGCCTGCCAGGAGTGATACCTGAACATAGAGCCAGGAGTAAGCCCTGAGAACATCTGGGTGTGGCCCAAAAACAAAAAGGAAAATGTGTTTTAGAGTGATGGTAGTGATTCCCAGCAGTACTCAGAAGGCCTAGAGCCCGCCCCATGAGTTAATTTTAACCAACCAAGTGGTGTTCAGGGACCTGGAGGGGCATGCCTGGATCAGTGCTGAGGCAGGAGAGGAGGGTTACAGGACTATAATCAGTGCTGCTATGATGTCCACATGATGCCAGGGAACAAACTGGGTCAAGTACATGCTAGGAAGGCATCTGAATCACTATCTTCCAGTCCTTATCTTAAATAGGGCCGATGATGCTTGGATATGGATATGACTGCATTCTAGCTTCAAAGCAAAAACACCACTAGAACTTCAAAGGGAGAACACCAATATAAACTTTATTTTCTGAAGACAGCAGTCCCAGAATTATAAGTCCAGAAATCCCTGTTCTGTTCTCAGTCTGAAATATTGTTTGGTATCAAGTAGGAAAAATTGTGGGAACTCTGCACTAGTTCTTTCAATAGAGAAAACCCTGACAATCTTACTTATAATTTTATACATACATCACATTATGGAACTATATTTCTTTTCCATGAGAGACAAGGATGAAGAGTTTAGTGATTTCCATGTTTCTGAGAGGTACAAAGAAAATGAGGAAGTACTATGGCTTACATTGAGGGTCTCTTAGAAGGACATTTTCCCTGGCAAATGTGGACACTTTCCAAAAGAACTGAGATTTCTGGTTGTTACTTTTCTGGAAAATAGGATGATAGATAGCACGCATCTATCTTGGAAAACTGTTATAAGAATTTATAGAAGTTTCACAGAAAAATGCCTACTTTATAATTGATTATTAATAAATTATAACTAATCATGTGAAGAGATTATCCTTTAACTTCTGTAAACTCTTCCTATAGAAAGAGGTCTCGGACCTCAGGAAATTGGTTGTATGGAAATATATTTCCTAAGATTTGACAGACTTCCCTGACACTGTGGAACACATGTTTTTTCAAAGCTTGCAGTAGCCAAAGATATGAGGATGGAAGGAACAGGGGCAGTTAAGAGTTCATGGAGTCTGTCAGGATGGTAACTATCAGAAGAGATTAGCAGGCATCTCAGGAAGATAGCAGGGGTTGAAAGCACAAAGGAGGAAAGATAAATGTCAAGAAACTTAGAAATGAAGGGTAAAATCCCATGTTATCTTATCACTCAAGTTGCTGAAAGACAGCCGTGTTCCTATAAAGAAGTTTCCGGACTGAAACAGTCAAAGGAGGAAGCCTGGGAAAAATGATGCAGTAACAGAGCTAAAATAAATGCACTTTAGGAATCCCCTTCAGCAGATAAAGTAACCGCTGGCTATTTCTGAAAGGCTGACCATATGTTTCCAAGTTTCGATCTGAACCTTCAAATTAGACATGAGAAGCATGAAGTTGATTTTTACATATATTCAGATTTTCTCCCTTTGATGCTCTGACATTTTCTATGTAGTCTATTTTCCTGACACCTCATAACCACTCCTGGGTTTATATCATTGTGTTTAAAAGCAAATCTACTAGTCTTTTAGGAAGTCCAAATCTAAATCGAGAAGATTCATTCATTTAACCAATGATAAAGGCCTTTGCTGATCTCTGGAATTAACAGTGAAAAAAGATAGTTTGGATATGCATGGTTTTTGGTATACTGTGTCCTAGTATAGAAATAGTGTTAAATACTGAATCACAATTCTTCATCGCCAAAGCAAAATTTGAGGATCCAAGGAAAATACAGCCTTGTACTCACTCTTTTATTTCTAAGCACTGAACTCATTGTACAATTAAAGATAGGATCTACCAATATATTTGGTTTTTTTTTCAACTGTTCAGGTGTCTTCAAATATGTTCTTATTGTTCTTACTGAAATTGAGATATGGCAGCCTGCCATACTTCTTCACTACTCACTTGGGAGCCATAGATATCCCTGCTATCACATTAGAACAAAGATTTCTCAGCCACTGTGCTTCCCGTCTAACAACCATTTCTATATTTCAACTTTCTATATAAAGTTGTGGTAGAATAAAGGACCCATCGAGTCTCTCATTCACTTCCTTTTTTTAAATTTATTTTTTATTATACCACCGTGAGATATACAATTACAAAGATGTTCATAATTTGGTCTCAGTCATACAGTGTTCTAGCACCCATCCCTCCACCAGTGACACATTCCCACCACCAATGTCCCTACATTACCTCCCACCCACCCCCAGCCTGCCTCTTTAGCAGGTACTTTTTCTTTTCCTCTTTCTCTCTCTCTGTCTCTGTATCTCTCTCTATTCTTTTACACATTGTCATACAGATATTTATCATGTAAGTCTCTTTGTGTATATTCAATGTTGAGTTCTAGTCTGATATTACCATTTCCCACGATTAGTAAAACACTGGTATATATTTATATCACATTAATGAATGCTGCCATTCTATATCTGTTCTTTTCCTTCTGACTAATTTTACTCAGCATGATAGTCTCCATGTCCATCCATTTGCCGGTAAATTTCATGACTTCATCTTTTCTGACAGCTGCATAGTATTCCACTGTGTAGATGTACCATAGTTTCTTTAGCCAGTCTTCTGTTCTCTGGCACTTAGGTTGTTTCCAGATTCTGGATATTGTGAATAGAGTTGAAATGAATACAGAAGTTCAGATAGTGTTTCTGCCATCTGTTTTTTGGGTTTCCAGGGTATATTTCCAGGAGTGGTATTGCTGAGTCGGATGGGAGCCCAATATGTAGTTTTCAGAAGACTGTCCATATTGTTTTCCAAAAGGGCTGGACCAGTCGTCATTCCCACAAACAGTGAATGAGAGTCCCTTTTTTCCCCACATCCCTGCCAACACCGGTTGTTCTTGCTGTTTTGTATGGGTGCCAATCTCTGTGGTATGAGATGATACTTCATTGTTGTTTCAATTTACATTTCCCTGATGACTAATGATGAAGAGCACTTTTCATATGCCATTTAATCATTCAAATTTCTTTTTGGAAGTTTCTGTTCATTTCTTCTTCCCATTTTTTGATGTGGTTGGCTGTTTTCTTCTTGTAAAGTTCTACCAGTGCCTGATATATCAAGGATATTAGCCCCTTATCAGATGGTCTTTGGGTGAATATTCTTTCCCAGTGTGTGGGGTTTACTCTGTATCTTGGTCACCATATCTTTCAAGGCACTGAAGCTTTTCAGTTTCATATAATCCCATTTGTTTATCTCAGCTTCCATGTGCTTTGTTAGTCGTGTTTCGTCTTTGAGGATGCCTTTAGCTTTGATGTCATAGAGCTTTTTTATATGTTTTCTTCAATGTCCCTTATAGATTCATGTCTGACATTGATCTTTAATTCATTTTTATCTGATTTTTGTGTACGGCATTAGAAGGAGGTCTAAGTTTTTTTTACACATAGCTGATCAGTTTTCCCAGTCTAACTTGTTGAAGAGGCTGTCTTTCCTCCACTTAGTATTTTTTGCTCCTCTATCAAAGATTAAAGGATTAAAGTGATTGTATATTTGAGAGTGTGATTCAGCATATTTAGTTCTAATCCATAGATCTGTGGTCTGACTCTAGACCAATACCATGACATTTTAATTACGACTGCTTCATAGTAAAGTTTGAAGTTGGGGAAAGTGATACCTCCCAACTTCTTTTTCCCAAGGATTGCTTTAGCTATTCTTAGGGTTTATTATGCCATACAAATTTCAGGAGTGTTTATTCAATTTCTTTGAAGAACCTCATGGGTATCCTTATAGGGACCTCAGTGAATCTGTATAAAGCTCTAGAGAGTATTACCATTTTGATAATATTAATTATCCCAATCCATGAGCAGGGAATGTGTCTCCTTTTTCTCCAGTCCTCTTTTTATTTCTTTAAGTATATTTTGTAGTTTTCTTGTAGAAATAATTTACGTTCTTTGTCAAACTGATTCCTAGGTATTTGATTTCCTGTGGTGTAACTATGAATGGGATAGTTTCTTTAATGTCCCTTTCTTCTTTTTCGTTGTTTGCATATAGGAAGGTTGTTGACTTTTGGGTATTAATTTTACACCCCGCCACTCTGATATAGGAATCTATTATTTCTAGGATCTTTTTGGTAGAGAGTTTATGGTTCTCTAAGTATAATATCATGTCATCTGCAAATAGTGACAGCTTAACATCTTCCTTTCCTATCCAGATGCCCTTAATGTCCTTTTCTTCCCTGATTGCTACGGCAAGTACTTCTAGTACTATATTGAATAGAAGTAGTGAGTGTGGGCAGACTTGTTTTGTCCCTAATTTTAGGGAGAAGGCTTTCTGTTTTACCCATGGAGAATGATGCTTGCTGTGGGCTTTTGGTAGATAGCTTTGACTATCTTGAGGATGGTTCCTTCAATCCCCATTTAAAAGAGGGTTTTTTTTATCATGAACAGGAGTTGGATCTTGTCAAGATGCTTTCCTCTGCATCTATTGATATGATCATATTGTTTTTATTTTTATTCTTATTGATATGATGCATTATGTTGGTTGACTTGAGAATGTTGAAACATCCTTGCATTCCTGGGATGAATCCTACTTGGTCATGGTATAAAATCTTTTTGATGACTCTTTGGATTCTATTTTCTAGTATTTTATTGAAGATCTTAGCAGCTCTGTTCATCAGGGAGGTTGATGAACACAATCAATGCGTGACATCTCTGTCTGCTTTGGATATCAGGGTGATATGTGCCTCTTAGAAGCTATTTGAAGTGATTCTGCTTCTTCAATTTCCTGGAAGAGTTTGAAAAGGACTGGGATTAGGTCTTGTTTAAAGGTTGGTACAATTCACTGGTGAATCTGTCTGGACCTGGGCTTTTGTGTTTGGGCAGATTTTTGATTACTGATTCCATATCCTCAATGGTGATAGATTGTTAAGGTATTCTAAATCTTCTTGTTGCAGCCTTGTGAGGCTATAGGAATTCAGGAATTTGTCCATTTCTTCTAGGTGCTCTTGTTTTATGGCATACAGATTCTCAAAGTAATCTCTGATGATCTTTTTAATTTTTGTGGTTTCTGTTATGATGTCCTCTTTTTCATTTCTGATTCTTTTTATTTGGGTTCTTTCCCTTTCTTTGTGAGTCTTGCAAGTGGTTTGTTAATCTTGTTCATTTTTTCAAAGAATCTGCTCTTGGTTTCACTGATCTTTTGGATTTTTGGGGGATTCCATCTTATTGAGTTTCGCTCTAAGTTTAATTATTGTTTCCTCTCTGACTAGGTTGGGCTCCTTTTGCTGATCACTTTCTAAGCTGTGAAGTCAAACTGTTTATGATGGCCTTTTCTTCATTTCTGGACGAATGCTTGAAAACTCGGTAAATGAAATGAAAAATGCAATAGGAGCTCTCAACAACAGGATGACAGCAGCAGAAGACAGAATCAGTAAGAATGAGAATGAGTTGCAGAAAGCACTTAGGCAAACACAAGTTGGAAAAAGACTGAAAAACAGATCAGTGGCGCAACAGAGAACACCGGGATGAATCCAAGAGAGACAAAATAAGAATTATTGGAGTCCCAGAGTTACAGGAAGGCAAACCCAAGGAAATAGGAAAAGTTAAAGACATCCTTGCTGAAAAGTTCCCAGAGTTAAAGGACAAAGGCATCCAGATCCAAGAAGCCAAAAGGGTACCAGCAAGAAGAGACCCCAAAAAAAGACTCCAAGACATATCCTAGTCAAAAAAATGAGTGCCATAGAGATATAATTCTTCAAGTGGCAAGATCAAAGAAGGAAATTTTATACAAAGGAGCATCCGTTTGACTTTCAGCAAACCTATCAGAAGAAACCCCCTCCAAGCAGTAGTTGGATATAGTAAAAAAAAAAAAACTCAATGAAATGAATGCACACCAAGAATTCTTTACCCAGAGAAACTCTCATTCAGATTTGAAGGACAGATACATAGCTTCTTGGATAAAGAACAGTTCAGGAACTTCGTAGACTCAAAACCAACCTTAAAAAGAAGTGCTGAAAAGCTACTCTAATACAAGACAAAACCAAAAAAGAGCAACAAAATTATACAGAAAGATGGCACAAAATCCCATGACAATAATCTCTCTCAATGTCAATGGTCTAAATGCACCAGTTAGGAGACATAGAGTGGCAAAATGGATCAAAAATGTTATGTAACATTCTTCTGCTTTCAAAACAGTTGATTGCTTTAAACAATCAGAACAAAGACAGGCTCGAAGTAAAAGGCTGGAAAACAATCCTTCACTCAAACAACCCCTCCGAAAAGGCTGGGGTGGCCATACCCATATCCAACAACGTAAATTTCAGGCTGAAGAAGGTCAAAAAGAACAGTGAAGGTCACTTCTTTTTTTTTTAATTTTTTTATTATACCACCGTGAGACATACAATTACAAAGGTGTTCATAATTGGTTCTTGGTAATACAGTATTCCAGCACCCATCCCTCCACCAGTGCCCCATTTCCACCACCAATGTACCCCTCCCTCCCGTCCCCCAGGCCGCCTTAATAGCAGGTACCCCAGTTTCCTCTCTTTCTCTCTCTCTCTCTCTCTCTGTCTCTGCATCTCTCTCCCTCTTATTTTACACATTGTGGCTAGCCCTGCAGATATTTCGAGTTTATCACTTAAGTCTCTTTGTGTATATTCAGTGGTGAATTTTAATCTGCCATTACCATTTCCCCATATTTAGTAAAACACTGGTATCTATATCCTATTAATGAATGCAGTCATTCTATATCTGTCCTTTTCCTTCTGACTAATTTCACTCAGCATGATAGACTCCATGTCCATCCATTTGCAGGTAAATTTCATAATTTCATCTTTTCTGACAGCCGCATAGTATTCCATAGTGTAGATGAACCACAGTTTCTTTAGCCAGTCCTCTGTTCTCGGGCATTTAGGTTGTTTCCAGATTCTAGCTATAGTGAATAGCGCAGAGGTCACTTCTTAATAATCAAGGGATATGTATATCAGGAAGAAATTACACTCCTAAACATATAAGCACCCAATGAGGGACCTGCAAAAATACCTAAAACAACTCTAATAGACTTCAAAGAAGACATTGATAGCAACACAATTGTAGTTGGAGACTTCAACACTGCTGTATCAACTTTTGATAGATCAACAAGACTGAAACTCACCAAGGAAATACTGACCCTAAAGGAAGAGATGGAATAAAGAGGGCTAGTAATCATATACAGGGCATTTCATCCCCCCCAAAGCCGAATACACATTTTCTGCAGCACACATGGAACATGCTCCAAGATAGAGCACATGCTGAGCCACAAAATACACCTCCATAAAATCAAGAAGATAGAAATTTTTTCAGACCATGATGCACTGAAAATAAAAAGTTAATCACACACAAAAAATAAAGAACCATCCAAGTACCTGGAAACTAAACAGCTCATGCTGAAAAACCAGCACATCATAAAAGATATCGAAGAGGAAATCCAAAAAATTCCTGGAAAAAAATGAGACTGAACACACAAATTACCAGAACTTGTGGTTTACAATGAAAGCCGTGTTATGATTCACTTCCTTTAAAAAATATTTAATTCATTTGTGGCTTTTTGGGTTACACAAGTTACTCCTGATTCTGTGCTCAGGAATTACTCCTGAGGCATTTGGGGAACCATATGGGATACCATTGATCAAACCCAGGTTGCTTCATCCAAGACAAGTTCCCTACCCATCTGTATTATCGCTTCAGAACCTGTGGTTCTCTTCTAATTCTGCATAAATACTCATCTCTTAAGTCCTCTGCTCCTTTAGAAACTCAAATGTGTCAAATTCTGCACACATTGACTTATCAAAATTTCATTTGAAATCTCTCTGGTCTTTATGTCATGGGTCCTTTGAAAATATACAAGTGTGCAAAGGTTTTAGTTGATGCACTATTTGTTTATTTTGTGTTTGACATTTGAGTCACACCTGATAGTGCTAAAGAACCCCTGTGCTCAGAGTTTAGTCCTAGTTCAGGGATCACTCCTGGAAGTGCTAAGGGAGTCAAATAGAGTGCTGATGATTAAACCCAGGTTAGCCTAATGCAAGATCCTGCCTGCTGTACCATTTATCTTTCCCTTTTTGTGTGAAATAATTGAGATTCATATAAAGTCTATATCCTGAAGAATTTTGTCTATGATTTCCCTCAATTTATTTTATGGATTCTGCTCTAATCTCAAGGGCTTTAACCCACCCTGAATTCCTTTCATTTGGACTGGAGAGATAGAACAGAGGATAGGGCATTTGCCTTGCACATGATTGATCGATTTCTATCCATGATATCTCTTATGGTTCTTTGAGGCCCTTCAGAAGATCCCTGAGCTCAGAGCCTGGGGTAAGCTCTGAACACTGTCATCTGTGACTCCCGAATCAAAAGCAAAAAAAAATTGATTTTATCTATGGGCTCCATATGGTAAATATTTTGCTGTGTTTATTCAGTATTTTCAACACCATTTGTTGAGGAGGTTTGCCTTGCTTCACTTCTTGCACCTGGCTCTTTTGTCTTAGACTAACTGTCCATATATCTAAGGATTTGTTTCTTGGATCTCAATTATGTTTTGATTTTTTTTGAGCATCTGTATTTATTTCATTAGCATTCTATTTTGAATGCTATAGCTTTATATCACGGTTTAAAATAGGGAACATGATACTTCCCATATTTTTTCTCAGAGTTACTTTAGTTGTTTGGGGGAGTTTTAGGATTCCATTTAAACTTTACTAGCATTTTCTCTAGACCCTTGAGGAATAGCATTGGAATTTTGGTGGGAATTGCATTGAATTTGTATAGTACTTTGAACAGGTTGGACTCTTGAGGAAATGAACTCCCTTAGCACTATGGTACTCAGAGGGCCTGAGGGTCCCACCAGCAATCCCGGTCAACCTGACCAACAGTTTATTCCCTGAAGATGGGTTCTATTCTCGTTGGTGCTGAAAATTACACAGCCACAGAAGTGGTATGAGAGATTTCAGACCATAACTGGAGGTTCTCAAGGGACATCAGAGCTGCACTCAATAATGCTCAGGGGACCATGATATGACAGGGATCAACTCAAGTTGGGCCCATGCAAGGAATATACCCTATCTCCTATACTACAGTGTACTATCTTCTGACCACCTACTATAAGATAGACATTTTCTTAATGAAATTCTTCCAATCCATTAATGCAGAAAATTTTTTCCGTTTCCTGCGGTCCTCTTCATAATTTATGGTTTTTAATGTGTTAGTTTTTTTTCTTCCTTTGTTAGCTTATAGGTACTTTACACTTCTTGAAGTGGAGCTGTATCATTTTTTCTAATTTCTTTTTCTTAGTCACTTGTGCATATAGAACAACAAACAACTTTGATTTGTTGATTTTGTAGCCTGCTGTGTTGCTATATTTGTTAATTGTTTCCTAAGATAAACTTTGCCTAAAATTAGAAGGCAGCCAACTGAATGGGAAAAAATACTTGCGTCAAATAAATAATGATATTCAAGATATATAAAGCAGCCAAAAATCTCAGCAAGCAAATCCAAATAACCTTATCAAAAGAATAGGAAAGTTGATAAGCAGACTTTCACCTGGAGAGTTCATATGAACAGCACCTGAGAAAGAGAACATTGTCACTTATTTTCTGGAATATAAAAATCAAAATGACTAAGATATTATCTCACTCTAGTGATAATGGCATAAATAAAATGATGAAAACAAACAGGGCTGGCATAAATGCAGTGAAAAACGAATCTTCATTCATTGTTGTTGGGAATATAGTATGATTCAGCATCCATAGAAAACAGTATGGAGTCTTCTAAAGAAAACCAAAATTAGAGTTTCCATTTGAATCAACGATTTGACTCTTGGAAGGAATCTATCCCAAGAACCCAAAATCAATAATTTTTAAAATATATAAGCACATCAATGTTTATTGCAATGCTAAGTACAATAGTTAGGAAGTGGTAGCAACATGAATGTCCAATAACAGATAACTGGGTATAAAATTATGGTGCATATTTACATTTTAAGCTGGAGAGCCTAGAAGAAATGAATGGTTTCTTAGGTTCGCACTGTCTCCCAAAACAGCAAGTAAGAAATAGGAAAAACTGAACATGTCTATCACAAACACAGGGAAATTGAAACAGTAGCCAAGAGTCTAAGAACAAAAGCCCTGGTCCAGATAGACTCACTACTGAGTTCTACAAAATCTTCAAAACAGAATTATTTAGCCAGGGCTAAAATGATAGTACATGGGGACAGTATTTGTCTTCATGTGACTGGCCTGAGTTTGATTCCCTGGCATCCTATACGGTTCCCCCAAGTCCCTGCAAGAGTGAAACCTGAAATCAGAGCCAGCAGTAACCCCTGAGCATACAAACAAGAAAAGAATCAGTGCCTTTATTCTTTAAGCTCTTCCAAAGTATTGAAGAAACTGGAATCATTTCTAAGTTTCTATAAAGATACTCTCTGTACAGTAATACTCAAAGCAGATAAAGATATTTCTAAAAGAGGACATTTCAGACCAATTTCCCTGATGAACCAATGCAAAAAATCCTTAACAAAATCTTAGTAAACTAAAATCCAACAGTGTATCAGAAAGATTAAACACTGGGGCTTAGTACACAGGCTTTGCATGTAGAAGACAAGGGTTTGAGCCCCAAGAACCGTATGGTCATTTGAGCATTACAAGAAGCCAGTGGTCCCAGACCCACGTCCCCAGCCCTCAGAAATGCCAGATGTGGCCTCTAAACAAATAAATAAAACAAAACAAAAAGCCTTGATTAAAGAGGGAGTAACTAAGGAATTTTCTAATTGTTGAAGAAGGTATGATTGAGGCCCACTGGAGTCTCCTTAATTAGTCTCGATCAAGAGATATTCCACATTTGAGCTTGGATACTTGTGAGATAAGATTATGGGAAGTAGAATCGTAGAATCTCGGAAGAGCATGCATGAAATTCCCCACCGGAGTGCCTAGAGGCCATTTTGGCAGGCAGTCACTCTCTAGAGTTCTAAAGAAATTGAGTGAGAATTTGTCTATGGAAGTGCCCAGGAACATGCTGGAAAGCTAGACAGGGCATGAGCACTTAACAAGAAAGCCACTGGGAAGCAGAGAACTGAAGAGAAACAGAGAATTTCCTCAAATTCTAGCTTGGATATAGAATTTGAGGAAACTTGTAGAATTGGTAAATTGACCATGTGCAACACTGCTAAATAATGGATAGTCAGCTGAAACACCCGTGGAACTTGACGATAAATCTCTCCACTCCTCATGGGTTATTGCTAAATTGACCAGGAAATTTGTGGGAAAACTCTTTATGTCACTTGCCTCAGAAAAGGGCAAAAGGACTTCTGTGTAACTCTTTTTCTATGAAACAGGAAATTCTCAATTAGCAAGAGAAGCTAAATAATGATACAGACCTTGTTGGAAAATTTTCTGTAAGCTCATCTTTCCAGGATATCATTTGAATTATAAAACTAACTGGGAAAATGCACCTCAAATTCACTCAGAAGTCCTGTTAATGGTATGCTGATCAGCCATCTCCCCAGCAGAAGAAATAAAATACTTTAGAACTAAAGTCCACAAAAGCTTAATCTCTTAGAGCGTCCCACCAGTGCCATCTGCTGTTAAAATTTTTTTAATTAAAAATAAAATGCCTTCACTGATTTAATGAGGTAATCAATAATTCTGAAGCCAAGAGATAAAAATTAATAAATTGTTTAGCATAGTCTGTGAGTGCTGTCCCAAGTACAGTAACATCAATCAGTTACAAATCTCATCTTTATGAATATACTTCCTGGAACCACTTATGACACAAATTCTGTATCATTTAAGGTTCTGTCAAAGAAGGAATATTATGAAATATATCTTAGAAATTGATTATGAAGAGGGAATGAAAGAAAGCACAATAGCAGGCCAGAAACATAGTACAATAGTTAAGCTTTCCTTGCATATGGCCAACCCTGGTTTGATCTCCAGCACTCCATATGGTATACCCTGTGCACTGCTTGAACAAAACCAGAATAAGTCCTGAACATATCCAGTTGTGGGAGAGAGAAGGAAAGAAAAAAAAAAAAAAAAAAGAAAAAAAAAAAGAAAGAAAGAAAGAAAGAAAGAAAGAAAGAAAGAAAGAAAGAAAGAAAGAAAGAAAGAAAGAAAGAAAGAAAGAAAGAAAGAAAGAAGGAAGGAAGGAAGGAAGGAAGGAAGGAAGGAAGGAAGGAAGGAAGGAAGGAAGGAAGGGAAGGAAGGAAGGAAGGAAGGAAGGAAGGAAGGAAGGAAGGAAGGAAGGAAGGAAAGAAAGAAAGAAAGAAAGAAAGAAAGAAAGAAAGAAAGAAAGAAAGAAAGAAAGAAAGAAAGAAAGAAAGAAAGAAAGAAAGAAAGAAAGAAAGAAAGAAAGAAAGAAAGAAAGAAAGAGAAAGAAAGAGAGAGAGAGAAAGAGAGAGAGAAAGAAGAAAGATATTACTCTGAATGACCACTGTTGACAACTTAAAACCCCATCAAAACAAAATCCAACATTCTAAGGCAAATATTTAAATCCAAACACTCAAAATTGAACAACTCACAATGTTCAATGTCATATCACAGGGATTAACATTTTAGAAAACCAAATTTAAAAACTTAGGAGCTAAAGGAAGGGGCTGGAAAAATTACAGTGGGCAACGCACTTGTCTTGCATACAGCTGACACTAGTGTGAATCCTGGTTTCACTTATTTTTCCTCCAAGCCCTGTTGGGTTTGAGTCCCAAGCACAGAGACAGGAGTAAGCCACATCAATGCAGGAATAGTCCACAAAACAAAACAACAATTTTTTTAAAGGAAAAAGGATAGACATATGAATACTGAATAGATAAGGCCCTAGTTAAGTAAAAACCAACACTTGTATTAACAAAAATATCTGAAGTTTGTGGAAAGTCACAGAAAAGGCAAGGTTCGTTGAATTTAACACACTCCCCACCTGGACTATAGTGAACAGTTAACTCACTACCTGCCCAGCAGAGGGGACTGCAAACCTTCCTGATAGGCTGCTGGTGTCACACAAGGTCTGTTCATATTTTAACTAGTGGTCATAGGTTGACTTTGAACCTGTAATTGGCATGCTTTTTAAAACAAATCATATAATGAGTTTTTAACATTGTCACTTGTCTTCCCATTGTTCATCAATTTGCTCAACTGGGCACCAGTAGTATCTCCATATGTCCCAGTCGGGTGCTAGTGTAACCTAAGGTCATCTGCTCATTCCAGAAACACAGAGTCTCAAACCATTCCTTCAGGTCATGGGAATGAGGTCTATAATTGTTTTGGCATATCAAAACAATTTGGCATATCAAATACAACATGGGGAGGGCCAGAGCGATAGTCCAGTGGGTAGGGCATTTGCCTTCCACGTCACCCACCCAGGTTCAATCCCCAGCATTCCATATGGTCCCCTGAGCACCGCCAGGAGTAATACCTGAGTGCAGAGCTAGGAGTAACCCCTGGGCATTGCCGGGTGTGACCCAGAAAGAAAAAAAATACAACAAGGGGAGCTTGTCAGGCTCTGCTGTGTGGGTTGTACACTCTTGATCGTAGGCTCTCAGTTTCTGCATTTACTGATGAACCGCATGGCTGCTTTGGGGCCACATAAAATGGAGAGAGACAGGCTTTTCTCTTGGGTGGAGCTCTGATTAGTTGTAGAGTCTGGATGTTGAAAATGGCTGCCCTCAATGTGCAGGGGTTCTTCTGGCTTCTTGCGAAGCTCTATTGGGATGGCGGGTCAGGCCTAGAACCTGCCTTCCCTCCTGGACACCTCATGATCAGCTAAGCACAGCGAGACCGGTAGCAGCTCTGCCCCATGTATCTGTGTCTCTAGTTCAAGAATACCTGGGCTTGAAATAGGCTTCACTGTAGGGTGGGACTCTAATGAGCAGGTCTTGAGGTTGGCTTTTCTCTTGGGTGGAGCTCTGATGAGCTGTGAATACAGATGTTGAAAATGGCTGCCCTTGTGGTGGGCAGCTCATCAGATATGAAATCGTGATCCAGAGCGATAGCACAGTCGGAGGGCATCTGCCTCACACTTGACAAACCTAGATCAATCTTGGTATCCCATATGGTCTCCTGAACACTGCTGGGAGTAATTCCTGAGTCCAGAGCCAGGAGTAACCCTAGCATCACCAGGACCCTACCTCCCATGAAAAAAAACAAAAATATAAAACAAAGGAATAAAGTTGATATTAAACCCTGTTTCTTTGGGCCAGAGTGATAGCACAGCAGGTAGGGCATTTGTCTTGCATGCAGTCGACCTGGGTTGGATCCCCAGCATCCCATATGATCTCCCGAGCACCACCAGGAGTAATTCCTGAGTGCAGAGCCAGGAGTAACCACTGAGCATTGCCAGTGTGACCCAAGAAAGCAAACAAACAAACAAACAAACACTATGTCTTTCCATTTAGTAGAGAGCGAGCCAGCAGCAAGTGGGGACCCTGTGTGACACCATCTGTTGCCTGGGCCATCTGTATGTGAGGAAAATGCCTTCGCCCTTGTCCTGTTGCTCAAGCTCACACTTATGTATTTATTGTATGCAGTATTTCTGCTTATTTTTAGTTTGGGACCACCCAGTTGTGCCCAGGGCTTACTCCTAGCTCTGAGTTCAGAGATCACTCCTGGCAGGCCTGGGTGGTCACGAAGGGTTCCAGGCTCATGCCTGGTCAGCTGTGTGCAAGGCCAATGCCCTGCTCAGCCCAAGTCCTTCATCACCGTGTTTCACCACCGGGCTGGGTGTAGGAGTCCTTAGATTAGATCATAAGAAGGATCAAATCATCATAATGGTCACAAATCAAGATCCGACCCCCTGATCTTCTTTCCTGAACTTTGGTTTGCATTTGCTTAGATTTTGCTCCCAGCTCAGTGCTCAGGGACCATTAGGTGTCGGGGGACAAAATCTGCCCTTTGTGCAATGTTCCAGCTCCAGTCACAGAGCGCTCACTCTCACGCTCCTTCTCTCTCTTCCCTCTCTCACCCCCTCAGTCTCCCTTCCTCACTCTCTCTCTCCCCTCCTTAAATATTTAGTTCTGATGCCATACCCAGATGTACTCAGGGCTGACCCTAGAGGACTCAGGGTGCCCTACGCAGTTTGCAGACCTACTTTGTTTCAGCCAAGTGCCTTAACCCCTGTACCTCTGGATTTATCTCTCTGGCTCTGAATCCTGAACACATTTTAATAAAGGCCCATTCATTTTCTTTCTTTCTAGTATTTTGGGGAGTATCAGGGGCTGGCCTGTGCTCCGGTCAGCTGAGCCATCTCCCAGACCCACTCGGTCGACACACCAGCGGTGCTCAGGGGATGCTGGATATTGAACCTGGGTATGCTGGGCGGCAAGGCAAGTGCCTCTACCCGCTGCATGACTGCTCCAGCCCCTGAGACATTCTTTTTTTTTTTTGGGGGGGTCACATCCTGCAATGTTTAGCCATGTGCAGGGTAGACAGCTCCAGCCCATGCCACTTGACTCTTTGAGAGTTACTGTGCAGAATTGCAAGCAGGAGTACAGTTGGGTCCAGCTGGAGGAGAAAACACAGCAGGAGGGGAGCTTGTTCTGCATGCAACTAGCCCAGGTTGGGTCCCTGGCAACCCAGAGAGTCCCTGAAGTCCTGCCAGGAGTGATTCCTGAGCACAGAGTAAGCCCTTGAGCCCTCTGAGTGTGACTCAAAACAAAAATCAAAGTATGATTGAGGCCAGAGGGCTAGGTCAGAGGTTCAGGCACTCACCATTTCTTTATCTGTGACACTTCCATGACGGTGGCTCCTGGTTCAATCCCAGGTACCACCCGGAGTTCCCCTGAGCACTGCCAGGTGAGGCCCAGGAACAAAAAAAAGAAAAAGGGGAAGAGGACAGGATGGGGTTCATGCGTCAATAGGGCAAGTCCAGCATGGGGTTCATGCTGGCCCTGGACCCTGTCCCTTTGGCACCCAGACCTGGCCGCAGCCCCACAGCCCAAGCAAACATCCTCCTTTGCACTTGCCCTGTCAGTGGCTCTTAGGGTCATGACAGTGTCACTGTTAAATGTTAGCCAGGCTGAAAGGTCCTGGTCACTGACAAGCACATGCTTTCACTCCGCAATTTTCTGGGGATCTTGGGAAATGTCTTCTGTCCCCAGGAACCAGCCTTTTCTTGGTTTGTAGCTGAAAGGTGGAAATAAAGCTGATCTTGGGGCCAGAGTGATAGTACAACGGGATGGCTTTTGCCTTTACATGCAGCTGACCTGGGTTTGATCCCTAGCATCCTCTATGGTCCCCAAGTACTACCAAGAGTTTTACTACAGTAGAAATACAAATCTTTTAATTTTTCATTTGTCTATTACAGATTTTCAGTTGTTTTTTCCCCTTTTTAATCTGTTGTTCACGATCACAATCTTCCCGTTGATCATCTATTTGCTAGAGCGGGCACCAGTAATATCTCCATATGTCCTGTCTCATGCCAGTAGAGGCCAGGGGCAGCAGCTTGCTACAGGAACATAAAGAGCCTCAAACCATTATATTAGGTCATGAGAATGACCTAATATAATTGTTACTGGAATTTGGCATATCAAATACAACACGAGAAGCTTGCCAGGCTTGCCGAGCTGGAGGCAAACTCTTTTAAACACCTCCAAATAAAGCATTTATTGATGAGCTGCGCTGTCGTTAGCAGCCGCACCAGCCGGGCTGTGATGGGCTGGTCTGCTGGGTGGAGTTCTGATGAGAGGGAAGTCCAAATGTGGAAAATCTGTTGTTGGACTTTAAAAAATTGGGGGAGGAATATCATTCTCATTCAAACTTTTCTTGCATTGACAGACTTACCAACAAATGCTCTTAATTTTTCACAATAAAATATGTCAAAAGGACCTCAATAGCTTTTTTCTTCTTTGTTGTTGGAAGCTCATTTCCAGTGAACATGTTTACTCTCAAAGATGAGATTGACAGTTGTTTTGTAGGAAAATGACTTAGAAGACTTAGTTAACTGTACATGTTCTTATGTTATGCATTAAAATAACTACTACCAATAATTGTAACAAGATTCTGCACAACAGATTATTTTTAAATTACTTGATAAATCAAAGGCATTAAAAAGTATACTCTTAAAAATATTGGGCAGAGCAATAGCACAGAGGGTAGGGTGTTTGCTTTGCATGCAGTTGACCCGGGTTCGATCCCCAGCATCCCGTGTGGTCCTCCCGAGCACTGCGAGGAGTAATTCCTGACCAAAGAACCAGGAGTAACCCTTGAACTTTGCTGAGTAAAAAGACAAAACTGTCTTAAAATTTAATTAAAATTTACATTGGGATTTGCTAGCAACAAAAAGTGAATATAATAAATATTCCAAGTTTTCTTTGGAGATTTGCGGTAAATAAATAGATTGCATTAGCAATCACTGAATTGTAACTAATAAGTATCTGAGAAATAATTAAATTCTTAGTGTTTCTTTAGTTACAGCTGCTGATTATGGTGTAAGTAATTGTGTAAGTAATTGTGTATTTATATGCAATAATTCCTTTTGGATACATATTTTCAATTGCTTTGTGTATAATTTTATTTGCATAACATCCTCTACAATTTCATGTTAGCATTCATATATCAGTGATTCCATAAGGTTTTCTTTATCTGTGACACTACTGACCTGACAAATATTACAACTAGTTAAATAAACTAGACACAGAAAAGAAAAATACTATCTGATTTCAGTGATATGTCACATCTTAAAAAGGCCAAACTCATGGACACAGAGATTACAGAGATTGTTACTATGAATGCAGAGTTGGGCAGGGTAATGGGGGGGCTGGGAGAGATTGGGAAATTTTTAATCAAAGGGGATAAATGTATTGTTCTAATTTGGAGGGCATCATGATCTACAATACTGTGAATGTCAGTGTCACGCAGATAGTATTCACATCACAGACACCATCAGAGTGTCTGCTTTTACTCTACCAAATACAAAAGGAGCCAGGTTATTTGAATTGCACCCTTTGCAGTGCTAATGGAAACACATCCTATCCCACTGGGGCACACAGCCCTTGGGTGTTTAACTCTGGCCTCTCCTTTGTACTCCTCTTCGCCTACCTGTTGGTCACAGTTGTCTCCTACTCAGGGACACTGATTTGAAAGAGTTAGCCTTCTGATGACTTTGGATTTTGTATTGTAAGTAAAATGTTGCTTCTCCCTTCCTTTATGTCCTTTGAATAATTTTATATGAGAGAAATATCCTTTCTGTGTAATCACAGGAAGACAGTTAATGCTATGCTTTTATAATATGAGTTAATTGACTGAAATATTTAATCTTGGACATTCATCATATTTACCTGACTTATACCTCAGTTGACCTTAGATTGATCTTAGTTCCCTAAATCCCAAAAAGGAGGGTCTGTCGTGAGAATTGGATGGACCCAGGCAGACCAAGAATAAGCTACCCTGGCCTCAACATGGGACAGGATAAGCACCGTAAGTAGTGTAATAAGTAAAGAGCATGATCATGGAACAAACTCTGTCAGCACCAAAAAAAAAGCATGATTTAGGACCCTGTTGGGGTTAGGAAAAGCTAATCTGCATGAGGATTGTAGTCTTAATATTGTAGTCTGCAAGATGTTACCAGGAGCAACCACCTTTTTGCCATGAGATCATCTTAAACCAGGGTGTAGATGAAAGTCCATATCTCTTCCTGTTTATACAAATGACTATAAATACAATTAAGAAGTAAATGTAATATGATTGCTTCTACGGATTATCAGTAAAATAAAGGGAGAAAGCAATATCCCCTTTAGATGGAATTCCAGGGCAAAATTCTATGATGGGGGGGAAATAGTCCCCCTAGTAGTTGTCCCTGGAGGAAGGGGATTTTTTGTATCAGCTCATCGTTTTAGAATTGAAGTTCTATCACCTCTCTGTAACCCTTCATCGCGGCCTCTATAACTAGCCTACTTAACTTGAATTAAAGCGCCACTCATTACCAACAAACTTGGGATGCCTCTCCTTTGTCCATCCATCAGTCTGGGGACAACCATCAGCTCTGAATGCACCAGGGGATCTGTTGAACCCCAACATCTGTTGGGGATCCAGTGGTACTCCAACAAATATGATTGTCTATCCAAGTTTTCTCACTGGTAAAGGAATAGTGAGTCTATATATATATATATATATATATATATATATATATATATATATATATATACATATATATATATATATATATGAATGCTATTAAAATCTATACAATGTCAAATTAACTTTGATTGGAGTGGGAGAAATATAAAGTAGAAAAGAAGCAGAATCAAAGTTATTTTCTTTAGCAAAAATATGTTTCCTTTCAGAGGTCTCTTACTCTAAATATATATATCACTTGAATCACTTGAATCCCATTATTCATCAACTTGCTCAGGCGGGTTCCAGTAACATTTCCATTGGACCCTATCACGTGCCAATGTAGCCCAATGGCATATGGTTGATTCAGGAATATGAAGAGCCTCAAACTGTTCCTTCAGGGTCTTGACAAGGAAGTCTTGTAGGTGGGCGGCCACGTGATCTTTTGACATCCCATGGGATCCAGTCGATAATGACTCTAGTCCAGCGGTTGTCTCCAAATCCCATTACATATCCAGCCCATCTGATTTTCGATGCCTTGGCAAACGAGACAGCGTCCCTGATTCTGGAATAGCGACGGAGGTCAGAACTCCGATTCCTTCTCTCACTTGAGTGAGGCGTGATATTCCAAGCATAGCTCTTTCGATTCCTCTCTCTGGGAGACCTGAATAGCATTCTCATCCTGCTTTCATAGGGCCCAGGTCTCTGAGGCGTATGTTAATGCAGAGAGAACAGTGGAGTCAAAGAGATGTGCCCGGAGCCGGAGGTTCTTTCTCCTTTTAGCTATTTCTTCGATGCCTTTGAAGGCATTCCATGCCGCTCTCTTCCTCCTGTGCAGCTCAGGTTTTAGGTCATTCATCATGTTGATTTCTCAACTTAGGTACACATAACTGCTGCATTCAGAGATGTTTGTTCCATTGAGAGTGAATGGGGCCTCAGGAACTAGTTC